>PDLN01000020.1:44070-186520 GCA_003369635.1 Coleophoma crateriformis
CCTAATAATTTATAAAGGACGAATCTTTAGGTCTAGGCTTATTAACGAAGTTAAAGGGAAGACTATAGCTATTCCGTACGAAAAGTCAAGACTAGTTATCTAAGCCTATAACGATTAAGGGAAGGAAGTTATTCTTACCTAATCTCCGATAATTCAAAGAGTAAGCTAGAGACTTATACTAGTACTAGCTCCGTTACTCCTTTAACAAGGATTTAAGCTATTCGGACGGGATATTACCTAGGCTTATATCTAAGTAGAGACCTCTTTGAATTAGGAAATATTAGTTAAAGTACTAAAGTAAATTAAGTACTAGTTTCCTGAGGGGACTATTATAATCGTACGGAAACCCCTTTATAGAATTCTAGAGGTAGGGACCTATTAGTAGGCTACGTACTATAAGTACTATATAGAAAAGCTCGATATAGTAACTTCCTCGTACGACCTATACTTATTAGTTACAAATACGGATAAGGTATTTAGAATCGTTAGAATACAAATAGACGATACCCTAATTCTCGGGAATAAAGACTTTAAGGAACTTAAAGACAAAGTACTAAAGTAAGCTAAATTAAGTACTAAACTAATAAAGACTCTTACGTACGGAAATCTACTAGTCTTTAATAGAGGGATACTTTACCTAGAAGGTAATAATATCTAATTAGTACAAAAAGGCTAAGGCAAGAAAATTAAGCTAGTTAATCTAGACTCCAAGGACCGTACGGCCGAATACCGAGAGTAACGGGTACGTAGAGCTTACCTAGTTACTATTTACTAACTAGAGGCTTTATTAGACCTCTCTATAGCTATATAATACTAGGACCTAATAGATAACAAGGTTAAGGTTCTTAATAAGCGTCTAAAATAGTAGACAGAGAATATAGACCGAGGTATTATATACGTACCTATAGACCTAGGTAGTATAAAGCTCTTTATCTTTGTCGACGGGTTATTTACAAATAACAAGGACCTTAGTTCCTAAATTAGATATATAATTATCCTTATAAATAAATCGTACGGAGATAACGAATTCGATATCTAAGGGAATCTTATCTATTAGAGTAGTACTAAGAGTAAAAGAGTAACCTAAAGTATACTAGCTTTAAAGATCTACGGAATAGTAGTAGGTATCGATATAGCTATTACTATAAGCTCTACTATCTATATAATCACCGTACGGCTTAGATTACCCTAGGTACTAATCGTTGTATATACCAATTTATATTCTTTATATAAATATCTTATAAAGTTTAGTATAACTAAAGAAAAGCGTCTTATAATTAATATTATAGTCTTACGATAATCGTACGAACGTAGGGAACTTACGGAAGTCCGTTAGATTAATAGACAAGATAACCCTACGGATACTATAACTAAGGTAAATCTAAATAAGACCCTTAAGAAGTTCCTAAATAATAATTTAATATCCGTACGGATCGAGGGTTAGGTTAAACGAGAAGAAAAGTAAAGTTAAAGGAGGAGAGTTACCTAGAGTTAGGATCTTTTATTTATTACTCGTTTACGATTTTCTTTATTTTATATAATAATTTTATAACTATACGGACTAGATAACTAAGTAATTATTAGGTCTAGGATAATTTAGGTTTATAGTTATATTTATTATAATTAAAGGTAAAGTATTAATAGTAGTAGAATTACTATTTACTACGAAAACCAACGACCTAGGTAGAGGAATTACTATTTACTCTTAAAATCAAAGACCTAACGAACTAAGTAAGTAGATAAAGGAAACTATACTACTAACGCTAAATGCCTAATTAATTTAGAATACCCGTCCCTTACCCTTACTAAAAGTAAAACCTAATTCTAACTCTATATTACCTTATACGGTATTACTATAGGTTAGACGTTAGTATTAAGAAGATAGAGGAGTTCTTAGATACAAAGATTCGAATTATTCACAACGAATATTAGTAGGATTAGTAAGATTAACTAAGAATATTAGCTAATAATCGTACGAAGTTAGAAGGGACTTACGAGAATATCCGATCGTATTCTACTATTAAAGGTAATTACTATAGGCTCCACCGCTAAGAAGGGGAGTAGAGATATATAAAAGAAATAGACTATCGGTGTTAAGGTATATATAGAACCTATAAAGCTTAGTATTTCTTATTCCCTATATCTAGGTAAATAATACTTAAAAGCGCTAAGGGTAGACAAGGACTCTACCCGTAGGAGCGTCCGAAGGCGAGGGGGTAATAAAGCTATTAAAACGACCCTCGTATATAAGAATCATTTTCTAAGACTTAGCTTTATTACTATACGTAGTAATAGTATAAGTAAGCTACTAGTTAGCTTAACTCTAGATAGACGATAACTAAGCAAGTATTAACTCGTTATACCGAAGAAGGTCTATAACTAAGACTCGAGGCTCTGCCTTATCGATAGTAAGAAGTAGCCTATTTAGTAAACGCTCTAAGCTTGTAAGGCCTAAAAGCGTACGTACGGAGCTAGAGAATAACTCTAGAGAGCTAGGGGGACTATCGCTAGCTACTTAAGCTTTAGTTATAAACTACTTGCTTAAGGAGGGAGTACGTTTAGAAGATATAATAATAATAGAGTYGTATAGTAGTAGTAATAATATTTAGAGGTTATATAATACAAAGAGCTTAGAAGATAAAGATAATAGTAAAGGAAGAAAGAAGTAAAGGAGGTAAAGAAAGAAATAGGAGCCTTAAATACTCCTAGACTAAAGGAGGGTAAAGGTAAAAGTAGAGAGACCAAATAAAAGGGAAAGCTTCTCTTTATACTATAGACCTACTCGTAGGCCCGTACGAACTAGTTATATAGGAACTATATAGTTATAGCTCTTAGGGCCTAGTTATATAAGTTGAATAGATAAAGAGGTTTACTTGTCCTAGTATAATTACCTAGCTATGATTTATAGGCTATTACTAACTAAACAACTAATTATACTATAGTAAACAAGTATATACGGTAAAGGGATTTAGAGGATTAAGTGGTATAAGGGATTACTAGGCGACAAGTAAATAATCGATAACCGGGAGGTATTAATAAACTAATAGGTTTATATAGAAGTCTATTAGTATTCCTATAATAAGAATAAAGAGTTACTAGTATTAGGATATAGCTATATCCTATAAGGTCTAATAGGTATACTAATATATCTAGGGGACCGGAGTATACTCCGTACGGTTCTAGTATCGTTAAAAGTAATTATAATAGGAGCTTAGTACTAGCTAATAAGCTTACGACCGGTTATTTCCCTATATATAGGAAAAAGTAATATAAGGGCCTAAGTATATTAGAGTAGCTATAATACTAGCTCCGTACGGGAACTATAAGATATATATATAARGGGGAATAGGGGTAATTTATATATATTTAGGAAGTATAGTTRTCCTCCCTTTTAGAGGATAATTAAGATAATATAGATAATAGCTATAATATACTTAGATTACCTTTATAGTAAGGGTRACCTAGGAGTAGTAGCGCGTTCTATTATATYCGAAGCGATACYGTAGGTCGAGCCCGAACCTACTACCTTTGTGAGTCGAGCCCGAACTTATAACCACTAGATCGAGCCCGAATCTAGTAACCCCGGGGAGAAACGTTAATCACCGCGGTGTTTACTACCTATCGTACAGGTAGTAAACCAATATTAATGATTATTGTATGTTATCTATTCTTTTATCTATGTTAGTATTGGATAGGCTTAAATAAACCCGTACTTGTATAGTACTCCCTATATTCCCCTCTACATTAGTGATTATTATAAGGGCTCGAATAACCCTTTAACTTAGGAGGTATTTATTAGGTCTATCTAATACTACTATGTTATTTTAGTTATCTACGATCATTCTTCAAAGAGTACCTTAGAGGTCGTTATTTCGATAAGTAGATATTAGTAACTAGGCTATAGTTAGTATATAGGAATACTATAAGCAACCTACGATATCCTATAATTCATAGGAAGGAGGGTATACAGATTTAGTCTATAGAGACTATAATTACCGAGTATCGGTACCGAAAGAGGGGTATAAATACCCTATATTAGTAGTAAATCCTATAGAAGCAACGGGATATATGTATATAGAGTAGTACTACTAGGATATAATATTTAGTGTTATTATACTATATCTCTTTTAGGTTTTTATCGATTACAAAGCTATCACGGAAAGGTTCTTTTTAACCTTACTTCTACCCCTCTTTTTAGTAATATAGTTAGGAGCTAACTGGTATTTCGATATGTAGGATAAGAGGTACCGCCAGGGTATTATCCAGGGAGGACAACAAAGAAAAAGAAGTCAGAGAAAATTCCGGAAGTTAGTATCATTGAATTAGTTACCACCCTACACTAAAAAGGCTACTAAGCGTGGAAATGTTAGTATAGAGCTAAAGGCAACACTACCTATATCGGAAGGGAGTTCTGATAACAACGATAACGATAATAACGATTATAATAATAACGAAATAAACATAGGAAAAATGGAAATCGAAGAAATAGAGGATAACTTGTATAGAGCTAACTAAACGTACGATTATATATTATCAGGGTCGAATTGCCTAATACAACGTAGGGTCCCTGGCTGCCCTGGACCTAAGGCGGTATACGAATCAGGAACTGTAGTCTAGCAAAAGGCAACCTTCAATTCTGGAGGCAAATTACGATAACAATATTGTTTTAGTTATTCTTTATTTGTTTGGTGTATACATTTAAAGCCTCTAGCTTTTACATTGCTCCTTCAAAATAAAAGATATTATTAAGGGACGATAATATCTAGGTAGGGTCGTATATAGTAGGGAATTTATAGCTTTTATTTTTGAAGGAATTATATAATAGGAGAAACGTTATTCTGTCCCGGCCAAGCTTATTATATAGTATTTAAATAGTAGACTTACGGAATTGTAAAGGACAACGAGGTACCAGACACTACTTTAGAAGGGATTCTATAGTTCCGTTTTGTAGAGCCTTTAGGGGCCTAATTAAAACGTCCTTCTATCTATTCTTTGATGATTATCGTGTGTTATCTATTCTTTTATCTATATTAGTATTGGACAGGCTTGAATAAACCCGTACTTGTATAGTACTCCCTATATTCCCCTCTATAATATATATTATACTATACTTAATACCTAATACTAGATCCTAATATATATATATCTACTATGTACTCTAATACAGAGTTAAGCTAAAGTTGATATTAAAAGTATTCGAAAGAAGTCAAAGGTGAAAACCTAAGTCATATAGGTTTTATAGGTATTATAGAATACCTACCTAGTAGTAATAACTATACTCGATAACAGGTATTAAAAGTACTTTACAGGACGAAACAAGGTGAAAGTAAAGTACATACCTAGTAGAGGTATTAGAATTGAATATATATACTAGGTAGGTATGTACCTATATAGTAGGTTCCTCTACTATTGACCTTGGTATACCTTTAAGGCGTATACTTATACTACTCAAATTACACAAGCTTGGAATATAGAATACATATACCTATACGCCGTTTATACTATTTAATTTCCCTGTTTGTCTTATTAGTTTTATTAACTGTTTTGTATCCTTTTATATAGGGATGTACCTTACCTTTAATTTAAACGGTCTTATTTCTTGAATAATACCTAGTAGCATAGGAGCTCTTCTCCTGCTTCTTAAGGGGCGGACCTGTGATAAGATACGGTACTATAGTATTATATACTAGGTAGTATACATTATATGACTAGGTACCTTGTATTCTATAGTAGTATAGTATAGGTATATATCGCCTTCCTACCTTGTGTCTACATTATAGTAGGTAGGTATCTTGTAACCGTATACTAAAACTATTCTATTAATCTCTAACTATACATTTCTTCTCTAGCCATCGTGAAAATCTAACTGATTGTACATCTACTAATCTCCAAACAAGATCTGCAACCCAAATGGCTAAAGCAGTATTAGCGATAAAGGCGTAACAGAAATACATTGTATATTTGCTTTTCTCCATCTCTCCAGCCTCCGTAAGCCTTTTCAATCCGAATAAGCAGAAAACTAAAAAATGGACTATATATAATGAGAATGAAATATTTCCGAGATATTGTCCTAGAGGGGTTACAAATGGTCGCTGGAGAAGCGGAAAGCGGATCGTCCCATCAGGATACAATCGCGGATTTGGAGCAGGGGAGAGGGACAGTGCTATTACAAGCAGCACAGCTCCAATAGAACCCCAAAAGCGTAGCACGGCTACCGAATCCAACGAATAAGATACAGGGGTAGAGGCTACTATCGTTGCAAAGCCAATTGCTTGTGCTGGTTTGATAACTGGCGTGGATAAGAGGTAAAGCGCAATTATTGCTAGTGAAATCGAAATGAAGTGTAGAAACTTGTTCTTATGGCGGCCGATAATCTTCATGATTGGCTTAGCAGAAACCCCATTCCTAGCCTGGGAGAAAATATCTATCTCTTTCCATGTAATACAGAGGTTCGATCTTAGGATATTCAAATCGGCCAAGAGTATCCCTGACAGAAAGAGGAAGAGATCCCAGCGGCGTGCTAGCCAGAGGCTATAGTAGACGATGAAAACCATTAATGGAATTCGTACTATAGAGCGGAGCTTTGCAAAGGCGAGCACTGTGAGAAAAATGATAGCGGAGCCACGGAACTCAAGCGGAATAGTCCAGAGGTGGCCATTGTATGCTGGAAAATGGACTGCGAAGCCATCTATACTCTGAAAGGGATTGGTCATAGCAAGAATGGACCTATACCAATGATGAAACTGCTCCCAGAATGTATGTGTTCGCTCGGGATATCGTACTATGTTCGGTCCGTAAAGTTCAGCGCGAACAAGGAGCATCGATACGAAGGTTACTGGGATAGTAGGAAGAAAGAGACGCAGGCCGCGGCGAAGCATCGAGGAAGATAAGGTGCCTAGAACAGCTAAGAAATCGGCATTTCGTATCTGTTGGAGACTCCTATAACTAAGAACATAACCTGAAATAACGAAGAAGGTAGAGACCATGCTAGGACCTGCATAGAATACCCGAATAATGGGCAACTGTATGATATAGTAATCTGTGGGAGTCGATCCAAAGCCTCTTAGCACATCTGGGTACCACAGTGGGATAAAGTGAAATATGTAGACAAAAAATGCAGCAAACCCACGGAGGCCGTCGAGGTATGATGTGGCGTATAACTTTTTCGGCTCGGACGGTCGAAGGAAGCTTGGAATGGATGTGACCAAAACAATAAGTAGTCCTCTGCCAGTTGATCGCATGATCGTTGTAATGGAGCGTTTTGACTTATCCAGGATTTGTGACAGAGGTCCTTGATTTTCTTCGTCGAGATCTGAGTAGGAGGATGATTGTGGAATCTTCAGGGTTGGTGATAGAGGCCCTTGATATTCTTCGTCCAGATCTGAGTAGGAGAACGATTGTGCAATCTGAGTAATAACTTGGAGAGGGTTATCTTCATTATGTTTCGCTGTTATGTCCGATAATCGGATGCCATCTTTCCCAAGTGAGCTTCGTGAAGGTTGCGATGAGGACGAGGACGAGGATGAAGAATCTTCACTGCTATGGCGAAGAAACGGTGTCTGCTCTTCCATTATAGGGGAGTAAGACATTGGGCGAAAACAACTGCGAGGCAATGATAAATGAAGAAGGTAGTACGGTTATGAGATATACAAGTATCATTTAAATTCAAGGGTCAAATTCCTTCCCTAAAAGATAAGCAGGCATTCCTAGTTTGATGCGGTTTCTAATACGTAGCAGCGAAGTTCGTGTCACTTCCGTGCTTCGACCATCCTCCTTTTCCTTTACGAAAACGCGAAGAATGCTCTAACAGCAAGGCAAAAAATGCGGCTAGCACAACCAGCCGAGGACACATAAAAAGTGTACTAAACTTTTGATCTGAAAAAGCATAAGTACCTTGCTTAAGACCCAGGGCAATTTCGCCTTCAAACTTTTCATCCCTTGGTATTGGTACCATAATCGCAATTATAAGCAGATCCAAGGACTGAAATACGTATAAAGATTTGAAAGTCGAACTATCTATGTAAAGTATCCATTCTGATGATCCTCTCCTCGGCTTAGGCATCGGACTTCAATGTTATCATATACAGGTCCTGGGGAAGGCTTTCACCAGTCACCTGTTCGGCGCCTCACCTCCGTGCCTCCGGCGCTAAGAGCTGTAGCGCTATTTGCTCAAATAGTACGGCTGGTGATCAATGCCTCGAAAACTAAACATTACACCTACCTTATCTCTGTCAGCTTCTAGCTATGTGTTATACTCTCCTTCTTCCCACAAGAAATAAAATATTATCATGAATTACTACAACCCGGTTTAGTCCCTTGCAATTACTAATCTACCTCAACAACTATGGTCCAGTGAAACCATAGATAGGTACATACCTACCTATGTACCTACCTAGCCTTCTAAAGCTAAGCCTTAGTCAATTATTATAAAGTTAGGTATTCTTATATTGATAATATATTAACTTTAAGGTCTAGGTAGACTTAGCGAAACTAAGTACATAGCTTAACCCTTTTTTAAGTTAAGTTGAGAATACATAAGCCTAAATCCAGCTTACGCAATATTATATATAATGTAGGATTGTTACAGATTGTAAAGCTTAATATAAGTATGTAGTCTTTGAGCCTTTCGCTTCTGTCAATTCTAGCCTTTAGTTCGTACCTTCGACACAAACATTGTTATTTTTATTTAAACCTCTGTCTCCACTCCAGTATCCTTCTCACTATGTTCAAATAGGTCGCTCGCCTGACTTTTCATCCTCCTTGCCTTATCAAGCGTCCAGTTCGCTGTCCTGGTCGCACGCCACTGCATGATACCGCGATGCTTGCGATGCAGCTGTTTAGAATGAGCATTATAATCCCTGAGCTGGGCCACGGGGCCTCGCGAGCCATCTTCAGAATCATTGTGGCCGTTAATAAGATCCTTTGTCAGGCTTTTGATTCTCTTAGCAGGATTAAGTGTGCTTTTGTTCGAATCTTCGTTCTCCAATTCCTCGTCACTATCCTGGTTGGTGTGGGGTTTCAATCTCTCTCCTCGAGGGGGGGACGCTCCATCCTCCCCACTGGAATAATCGCTTTTAGTGCTGCCGTCACTAATTTGTTCTTCGTCGCTTTCTTCGTCGCTTTCTTCGTCGCTTTCTTCGTCGCTTTCTTCCTCGATCTCATCATTCACTGTCTCGAGTACTTCCATCACATGGTGCATGCCCGGATTCTTTGCCCTCTGCGCCTGACGTTTATGATACCCCGAAAGACCACGCCAGAACTTCATTGTGAGCTCAATATCGCCAAGCGAATGGTCGTCATCAAGCCCCTCATATCCGGTGCTGGTTGTGGCGCGCTTAAGGTTTTCTTTTCCACCTTTCCAGACTCGCATCACAATAGTCCTTTCCTCTTCATCGGGAATCTC
Organism: Coleophoma crateriformis; assembly: GCA_003369635.1. NCBI lineage: Eukaryota > Fungi > Ascomycota > Leotiomycetes > Helotiales > Dermateaceae > Coleophoma > Coleophoma crateriformis. The sequence continues at coordinate 53,474 of PDLN01000020.1, forward strand.
CCTGAGCCAGAAGATGGCAAAAGCTGGCGTGGAGTCCAGTCCTAAGCCTGATTTCCGAAACTCAATCACCAGAGGCGTGGCGTATCGTTTCCGGACAGGTAGGAACAGGGAATCTTTGCCATGCTTCGGACGCCATCCGCCAGTCTCCGCCGTCATCTTCGCCCGTGCCAAGTTAGATTGGAGCTTGAGACGGTAACGGAGTAGATCGTTTGGAAGAACATTTCTGGATTTGATAGGTGCGTTGATCTGGAGTGTACCATAGTCCCAGCCGAGGAGCTCTCTGGGTAGTTGCAACTCGATGCTACGGAAGACCATGGAGATGCGAGCCCGTCCGAAGCCAACACCACCAACAAGAGCATACATATCCATGACCTGACTCCGCTTTTCAAAGGACTTGGCGAGAGGCAGGTATACAATGCCGAGTAGAGCGTCATTCTCCCTCTCTCGGCTATCTCTGACACTAACCATGACCTCGGAATTTCTCCAGTCACGAATGAAGGTTTCGATACCAGCATTGAAAAATGGCCTCGCATTCTTAGGCTTTGTTCTGGTTGTATAGATACACTTGTGATCCAGGATAATGGTGCAATAACTGCTTGGCAAATCATCGGATTGCTCGGCTTCATCTTCTTTATCGCCCTCGCCGTCCTTATCCGTCTTTTGCAATGCTTCAACTTCGAGACCCGTGATATTGTGGATCTGTATTGCTAATATACCGCTTGGGAAACTTTTATCTGGTGGAGATGAACAGATCAGATCATTCTCTCGCTCCGTATAGTCTTGCGCTTCCTGCTGGCTAATTTCCTTGGATTCGTCATGTGCTGTAGCCTCTCGCAACTTCCTCTGTGTATCTTCCGAAACTTGCTTCTGCAGGATTTCCTGGGACTCGATTTCATCCTTATTCTGCTTCGCCAGTTGAACCTCAGTGATTTTGGTTTTGGAGAAATAGCCGACAGACCATGAGAGAGTACCGGGCATCTTTTCGCCGGTATCTTGCCCCATGAACCCATCTTCTCTGTCGTACATACAATTCTTCGTTTTCGGGTTGTGTATAAGATCCCTCAAGTCGACTTCCACTCTGCCCAAATCATCATCTGCTGTATATTTGTCCGAATCCCATAACTGTAATCGCAGCTTCTCTTCAGCATTAAGCTCTACCGGTGATACTAGCATATATGCCCATTCATCCCACCTCGGATGCTGATCCTCCACAATTATTCTTGTAGCTGAAATGGTCTTGCCGAATTTGCCCCACGAACAAGTAATATATGAATCACTTGAGCCTTTCTTGGGACCTAAGCCCCCATCTCCTTCCTTAAATCCCTTGGCCTCCTTGATGAATATTACAATAACACCCCGACTGTCAGTGTCTTTTTTGAAGTCGTCGCCTACAAGCATATCTTTGAGATCAAGAGTCAAGCTCTTAGGCGCAACATATCCAGCAAGAGCAGCATCAATCGAAGATTGAACAAATGAAGAGATGAGAGGCACATCCATTATATTTGGAAGGTGTTTCGATAATGGAACACATGACAGATCAGCCTTTGGTTGGCCAATGAACGTCAACGTGCAAAGACTGAAGAACGGGGGATCTGGGGTGAGCTGTAGGCGGAGCCGCATAGTGCCAATAATCCCACGGAGCTCAACCCAGACAGGTACGAAAATACCACCTGGAAGGAAGAATTTAAGATAGAGATGGGCGTTCTTGGCCTTTGACTTGATCGACTTGCCTGATGACCGAGCTCGGTATGCAAACGCCAGCTCCATGTTGACAAAGTCCCCTTGCTCTGCTTCCATTCCATCGCGTATGGCTTCTTGCGCTTCGTCCTTCTGCCTTTTCTCTTCTTGCTGTTTCGAAGAAGTCTGGGGCTTGCCTTCAAAATTGACTTTCTTCTCATTATTCTCTTGTTCTGCTTCACCCCGCGCGCCGCGATCATTTGCGTCTTTGTTGCTGGTGGCCTTCATATGACCTTCTGAGTCCACAGATCGATCTGCTGCACCAGTGGGCAGCCAGCGAATGCCGAGAATGCGAATGGCTTCGCTGCCCTGGCCGAGATCATCCACACTAACCATGCGGACAACTTTTGGGAGACTAGCTTGCATAACATCTTCGAGCATGTCCGCGATTGAAGTGAACAAATCAGGGTTTATCAGCGGCCAGACGGCAGCAAGTAAGCTGTTCATCCAAGCAACAGACTCAGGTAGGCGCACATTGGTCTTTTGAGATTGCTCTTCCTCCAATCTTGCAGCATCCCACACTTCATCCTCCCAGATACTTTCGATTTTCTTGTCAAGCCAGACCCGGAGGCTAAGTATTACGAAAATCCCAACCGCCAATGCAAGCATGACAGCTATGGCAAGGGCGGAGTAGCTTTTCTTGGACAACCTTTCTATACGATTACCCCACCATGCTCCTTGTATTGCCACGAGCAAGACAAGGACGATAAATGTGGCAAGGGCAATAACCACAACCAGGCCTATAGTAAGAGCTGTTTGGTAAGTTCTGTTCAGTTCCATCTTTGCATCATCGAATGCTGGAGGAGGGAACAATTTTTGTATTCCGTCGTAGTCCTTCTGGACTTCGTCCTTCTTTAGGTCGGGCTGACTTGACGATTTGGAGGCACCACTGAGTCTTGCATCCGTTCTTGCTTCCTGGTCTGGGTCAGGTTCGTTCTCGGAGGCTCGTCTCAGGTCTTTCGTCGTTGAGTCTCGGATAACTAGTGGTAGGTGTGTTATCGGGTCCACGACCTCACGACCTTCATTGTTGCACTTATTATGATTCATCTCCTTCCGCTTCTGCTTTGAATCTAGTTGGCCAGCCACCATCTCCGACGCAGACGATGTCTGCCGCTCCTTCTTAGGGTCCTCCGAGTCGCTTGTAGACGTGACATCGTCGTTTTGCTTTACCGATTGACCGCTGACTCCAGCTTCATCTACTGGAGGGATATCAGGTATTCCAAAATCGTGCTCCCCTAATTGCCTGTGGCCCCCATGTTCCTCATTGCGATTCGCCGTCGGATAAGCGTCGCCTTTAGCACCAGGTCTATCCTCGTTCTTGATTATCACTTTCACCGCATCAAACGCCTTCCTGGTCTTTGATTCGTCTTCCTCCGTATGCTGCACATCTTCCGATTGCTGGTATTGCTCTTTGAGGTGATCTTGATGCTCGCGGAATTTATGGACATTGGGGACAGGATGATTATGGGAGTATGGTGCTTGGCCAGGCCGCCTGGCTGTTTCTCCTTCAAAGTCAGTTGTGGACGAAGACATAGTCAGATGTGTCGCGCAGGAAATGCGTGTGCGGGGAGTATACTACACGCATATGGGCGAGATGCAGAATACATGGAACACGGTCTCAACCATGCTTGGAAATATCAGGAGGAAGTGACAATATCTCAAGTTGAACTCACAATGACGATTGTTTCCCCACCATGGATCACTGGTGGTCATGAAGCAGCCAGAGCCTGAAAATACACCAAGCTCCTGATGACGTGATAGTCGCGAAATCAGGGAATTAGATTTGTCTCACGCCTAAGCGAAGTCACGGTATATTTGATACCTGAGGAACCAATACCCGTTTCTAGAGTCATAGACAGGTAGTCGTTAAAGTAAGCAACATCTACCTTCGTATAAATTAGACGATTACACTGATACACGCTGTACTGATAGCTTATATAGGTACAAGAAGCAGAAGGAAGAGGAGAGATGAAACCTGAGACAAAAGCATATCTACAATACATTATTTACAGTACTAGGTACCTAGTTACTCTAGTTGTATAATATATCAAGTTAGGTGAATTTAAACTCCTAGCTAAGTATAGAAGTACCTATGTAATAAGTTATAACCCACGTTCGAGGAAATAGTATAAAATTTAGAAATCTCTGAACTCTTCCTGTATTATATATAAAAGAACTATAGTATAGGTATGTACCTTATATAAAAACCAAACTATTACGTACATAGTTAGCTAGGTAGGGTATATAGTATATAAGTAGATTAAGGAATAGATAATACTATATGTATATACCTTATATAATATACCTAATACCTACTACAACTTACTAGGTACTATAGTACTAGCGATGATACCGAATGAATAAGGTACCTACCTACTTGTAGATTCTATATCAAAATTTCAAGTACATTAGGTATCCTGGTTCCGAATATAAATGTCTCTTAAATTACAAGTAGCTTTTGACATATAATATACCTTATCAGCCGTACCTTGTAGAGGATTTATAGGGTACAGCGGCTCACAGGTAGGAATATAGTAGTATCGTAAATCTCGTTGTCGTCCTCACCGCGAAAAGGCGACTAGTAAAAACGTATTTGTGTCACGGGGGAGCACGTATACATAGTGACTAGGTGGTGGTATTTAATACGTTCGATGAGGAGGGAGTAACTATCTACTCGGACTCCGCTATATAAGGGGCGGACGTCCACCCTACTAATGACTTAAGGACAACGTGGCTTGTAATTACGTGCGATTACATAAGTATACGGTTACCCAAGCGTAGGTGCATCCTACGCTTAATACCCAGGGCCCGACCCTTATATTACTCCCCTCCTCCCGCTCGTTCTATAGAGGGAGCCGCTACAATTTAAGCGTAGTACGGCTCTAAATCCCCTAAATCCCTCGTCCGACCTATAGTCCTTCGCTAGTACATCCTATCTTACGTATAGTACTCGTTCCGAAATATAATTATCGGGTTCCGACTTATTATATTCGTCGTACGTAGAAGGCGTTTCTATTATAGGTTCTTTTATATTATTATCTTCCGAATCCGGCGAATCGATTACTTATCTCCTACTCGGGCTATTCTCCGTCGTTAATATATTAGGATCCGGCTTAGTACGTACGTAGTACGAATAAGTTTTTTAGTATTATTAGCCTTTGTACCGACCTATTATCGACTTCCTTCGAATAGGTTACTAAATAGGCTATACGTATTCTCTAGTTAATACGTCTAGTTCCGGTATATAACGGTCGCTCTCCTACTAGGAGCGTTACTATTATCTATATTTCTATTCTTGTTAACGTTAGTATTATCGACTTCTTTGATACTATAGTTTCTTTGTTATACCCGTATATATAAAAGCGCTTTACGCTCTAATCTAGTTCCTTTCTTCTTTTTCTTTAGATAATATCAAAAATCCGTACTATACGTTTTTTAAAACCCTATATCCCCTACTAATATCGTTAGCCTTTATAAGATATTAACCGGGTTTAGATAGCTACCTTAATTATTTACTATATCGGTTATACTCTATCTAGTATAGATTACTAGGACTAAGCTATAAGTTAGCGTCCGCTCCCTTTTAATCGGGTTTCGCTAACTTATATAGTCCTCCTATTCCCGCTCTTATACGGACTACGCCCGTAAGCGTAAAAACTACGAAAACCTATAAGTTCTATTAGGTCTCTAGTTAAAAAACGTCGCTAACCGCTCCTTAGTTTTATAATAGTATATATTACTTACGCTATATAGACTTATTCTACTAACGCTAACATATAAGTTTCTTAACTAATCCTAATTATTTTCGGGTAGCTAATAGTTATTCTTTAGCGTAGTTACCTACGCTAACTTAGTAAAGGCCCTTAAGGCTTAGAAAGCCTTAAAGCCACTTTAGGCCGCTAGTCTACTCTCCGTGTAAGTTTTATCGCTCCTTGATCGTTTTCTAGCGCTAACCACTTAGTCCTATAGCCGCTAAGGTTATAAATACTATTATAAACGTAGTTACCTAATAAAGTTAAATATAAGTTTTTAAGCTCTTCCCGTTTATTTTTATCTAGTAACTATTATTTTTAGTACTAGTAGGATCACGCCTATCTTAGTTTTAAGTACTTAGCGCTATAATTAGTTTCGGTTTCGTTTTATTAGGAGGGGGGGGGGGGTTTATAACGGCGTTCGCTGGTTTTCGTTTAGGTTTCTTTTTCTTTTTAGATTCCTTTAATAGAACTTTCTTCTCTTTCGCTTTCCTTTCCTAAAATAACTAACTTCGCCCTTTAACGCTCGCAAATTCGTGTAATTATACTTTATTCCTCTTTGTCTTCGACTTCTCCTAAGACGTTCTTAGACCGTCGTTAGTCTTTATATCCTTATAAGTAGCTTCGAACTAGTCTATTACTACGGTATCCGCTAGGTTCTCCACGGGTTCCTATATTAGCTCGTAGTACCCTGACTATTTTACTAGTACTTCCCTAGTTCTCCCCTTACCTTTCCTCTTAGTCCTAGTATATAGTATCTTCTCGACTTACTATTCTTTGTACGATTCGAATAGTATAGGTTCTAGTTATATATCGTCGGACTCTTACCCTAGTAGAGAATCCTTACTCGCTAGTCGAAGTAGATCCGTATAGAATACCAGGTGAATATTACCGGGAATCCTAGAAAGTCGAACGGAGACTAGTAATAATACTTCGTCTACTATATACTTTACGTATCTCGAGTCTAGACTTCTTTTAGGGCGGTTCGTTTAGTAGTTACGTAGGTTTAACTATACCTTATTACCTTTTCGGTAGATAGGAGCTAGTATTCGAGATTTATTCGTATTCTCCTTTTACTTTTAAGCGGTCTTCGCTATATTTACTTAATATAGTTCCGTAATTATCTTTATTCTTCGTACGAACTCCTTTACCCTCTTACTCGTAAGGAATAGGGGTTCGTTATCGGTTTCCGCTTCTAAAGGGATAGGTAACGAGGCTTCGTATCCGTGAACCGCGAAGAAGGGGCTTATTCCTAGACCTATATAATAATACCCGTTTAACGTAAGTTATATAGTAGGAAGCTATCGTTTCTAGTTAGATTACTCTTAGTTAATAAAGTTCCTTAGGTATACTTAGATATTTTAGTTTAGTCGTTTAGAGCCTCCGTCGGTTTATAAGTAGTATCCGGAGCTAAGTCTCTATTATACGCCTATTAGACGATAGAACGTCCTCTAGAACGTACTCGTTTAGTTAGTACCCTTATCGCTTATAATTACTTATAATATACTATAGTAACGAACCTAGTACTCTATAAACTTTTCGGCGTACTCCTTTACTTTTATATTAGGTATCGCTTCTAATACTACGTACTTACTTAACTAGTCTTTAATTACTTATAAGTACTAATTTCCCTACGAGTTTAGTAGGTCGGTTATAAAATCTATCAAGATCTCTTAAAAGAACTAGTTAGGGACCGATAGGGGTCTTAGGAGTCCGTGTTTATATTCTCTCTATATTTTATTTCTCTTATAAGGATCGTAGTTTTATAGAAACTACCTAATATATCTCGATTATAGTAGCTAGTAAAAGTTACGTCCTAGAATAAAAGCGGTAGAGTCCTAGCCTAAGTAACTATAGACCGACGAATCGTATACGGATTAAATAAGCTTAGTTCTTAGTATATTATATTACTTAACGTCGGAGTCTATTAATTTATAGTCGGTTTCCGACGATATAAGAGCTCTTAGTACCTAAAGCCTATCTTAGTAGCATAGGCGTCCGTTTAGGTCTACGTTATAGTCGTCTACCTAGACTTTTAGCTTTACTTCGCTAGGTATCGACCGGGCTCTAGCCTTAACTACGCGGAAGATAGCCTAGTAAAGATTATCCTTTTATACTAAAACGGCTTATAACTCGTTAAGCTCTTATTCCTAAAACGGCCCTTGTAATCCTAGAGGTTATAAGGCGGGGACCGTAGCTTAGTAATCGTTAACTAGCTCCTCTAGCGTAGTAGACGTAGTAGCTACTACTACCTCTCGCTTCCCCTCCCGTTTCCGTTTTAATACCGACTAGTTTTAAATAGTATCCGGGTCTAGGAATCATCGGAATCTAGACTTCCTATCGTCCTTCCTTAGTATATCTTATTCCCTCCGTGATAAGGCGTCTAGTATAATTACCTTAGATCCTAGTCGATAAACTAAGGAGAACTAGAAAGGGGATATTATTTTATACTAACGAATCTATCGCTCTAATAATTACCTTTTAGTTATAAAATACTCTAAATTCTTATAATCTATCTAGATTATAAAGGGGTTATAAGTTTTTAGTTCGGGGGACTAGAAGTTTATATAAGATACTACTACTAATATTTCCTTATCGTATATATTATAATTTATTTCCGCTTAGTTAAGTTTCTTTAAGAAGAAGTCTACTAGTCGACGGACTCTATCCTTTTCTTAAAGGAGAGTATCTCCTAATACAAATCCGCTATAATCCGTCTTAAGGAATATTTCTAAAGTAGGGTCCTAATAGGCTAATATAAGAGCTTTATAAAACCTTTCTATTAACCTTCTAAACGCTAACTCCTCCTTTTTTTCCTAGGAGAACGGGATACCCTTCTCGGTAAGCGCTATTAATAAAGCTACTAGCTTAGAGTAGTTTAGGATAAACCCTTAATAGAAATTCGCGAAGCYTAGAAAGCGTTRTACTTCCTTYTATATTTCGGGTAACTCTTACTTTCTTACTACTTCTAACTTCGCTAGATTAGGACCTACGCCTTTTCCGTCGGCGTATACGATAAACCTAAGGTATTTAATCGACTTCTATACGAATTCGCTTTTCCTAATATCTAAGAAGAGCCCTCTACCCTAAAGCTTATAGAGGATAGTACGAACCTTTACGAAATAATCCTCTTGTAAGCTATTAGAATAGATTACGACGTCGTTTATATATACTAATATAAAGTCGTCTAACTCTTTTTGTAGTAAATTATTAATATATCGTTAAAAAGTTACTAAGGCCCTTAATAGTCTAAACGGATATACTAATTATTCAAATAACCTAAATCTTATATAAAAGGCTATCTTATATTCGTAGCCCTTAGCTATCCGTATTTAATAGAAGGCCGAAACTACGTTTACCTTCGTAAGCTACTATAATCCCGATAGATTTCTTATAGTCTCTAGTACTAACGGTAATAGGTAACGATCCTACTTAGTAATAGCGTTTAGTACTTAGTAGTCGTAGTAGAACCGAAGCCCTCCTCCTAGTTTCTATATAAATAATACAAGAGCCACTACTTCTAATATACTTTCCCGGATATACCCTTTCTTAAGAAGGTTATTAAGTAACTTCCGTAGTACTAAGAGTTCGTCCTTTAATATACTATATAGCGAACCCTATAGTAAGGCTACCTAGGATCTATTAGGTTCTTAGCGGATATCGACGCGATAGTCGATACTAGGATAGTACGGTACTAGCTTCTTTACCTCCCGCTTAGAAAACAGCGAAGCTATATCTTTTACCTTTAGAGGTAGCTTATCTTCTAGCTAGCTAATAGTTAGCTCTAACTTTTCCTTAAGGGCTATCTCGATATCCTTCGTAGTTATAACGCCTACTAATATAAAACTATCGCTTCCCTTGTATTTAATATAATTTCGTCCTTTAGTTACCTATCGTTTTACGCGACTATAGTAATACCGATAGTTCTCTAGCGCTATCCTTATCTTATTATCTACTTTCTATAGGTTTCCTAGAATTATAAAGAACGATAGGTTATTAACTATATAAGCGTAAACGTCTTAGTCGTACCTTACGATTTCTATACGGAATACGATAACTCCCTTAATCGTCCCGTTCCTTATAGCTTTCAAAGCGCCTTTTACTTCGCGTTTCTTATAGCTTATATAACGAAGGCTAAGGCTTATTACTAACTCTTTATTAATTATAGTATAGTACTAGTAGCCTTCGTTAATAAAGGTAAATATCTTAAGAGTTTTTTAAAGGATTATATCTATATAAACGAGGTTTCTATTTATTACTCTCTTAAATTTCCCTTATCCTTTTACTAGTATTTCGTCTACTCTCGTCTCTTAATTTCGAGGGAGAGTTAGTCTTTTCCCGACTCTAATATAACAAAGTCCGTTAGTTCTACGTTGTCTTCTAGTATAGGCCTTACTAAGACTATATTAAAGGAGGTTAGGCGAGTCGTTAGAGCGTATATATAGTTACGAAGGTAGTATCCGGATACTCTATAACGGAAATAGAGCTTTTCGTTTTAACGTCTCTTTATTTTTACGGTATTAACTTATTTAGCCTTCCGCTTCTCGTCGCGGTTCTTATAATCTCTACTACTATATTTACGTAGTCCCTTTAGTTAAGTTAAGGCTATTACTATATCGCTATCGGCGTCTACTCTGGTCGCTATAGTTATATCGTAGGAACGGGCGATTACTAACGTATTTGCCTTAGAGTCCCTATTCCTCTTATTCTATTTCTTATAAGCGAACTTAAACTAATCCGTCTCTTCGAGGTTTGTTATAATCCGTTCTACTTCCTTAGAGAACTAGTAGTAGTCTGTTATCCTAGGTATAGTTACCGTATATAATAATACGGGGTTCGAGAAGGTATTCTAAAGGTATCCGATCTTTACGCCGTTATCTTAACTCTCTCTACTTATAATTAGAAGGAGTTCGTTAAATTCTAGCTAGTATTCGTACTATAGTTAACCTAAGGAGTATTTTAACCTACTAAGCTATTCTAATACCTTAGCCTTTTCGTTATTATCCCTAAAGATCTTATCGAGCTACGTAAAGAAAGCTTCGAGGTCCTTAGCTTACCCGGAGGTTCCCTTTTCCTAGAAGTATCTTATCCGAGCTCGTTCGCGCGCTAGGAGTGTATCGTAGATAGTATCCTAGTAGTAGCTAGAGGAGAGCGCTAGTTTTATAGTAGAGCGTATATAGTATAAGTTCTTTAGCCGTAGTAGGTAGTCTCGAAAGGAGTTCGCCTTTCTATCCTAGGTCGCCGGCTTCTAGCTCCTAGGGGCCGACTCTTCCTAGCCGGAGCCCTAGCGAGGCGATAAGGTAAGCGACTAGATTAGGGTTCTTAATAGCGTATTCGTGGAATTATCCTAGCTAACCTCTCCGGTCTCCGCTCTTCTAATAACGGAGCGCGTGTTCCTTAACTTAGCTTCCAAGGCTAGTTATCGTAAATATATCTCGCGAACGGCGTGTAATAGTTCGTCGTTCGACGTTACTTCTAGTTAGGTATCGTTCCTCGACGAACTTGTTTCGGTCTCTAGGGTAAAACCCGAGGGAGACGCTATTTTAACGATCGAACGTAATATTACGGGGGAGTACGTATATATAGTAACTAGGTAGTAGTATTTAATACGTTCGATAAGGAGGGAGTAACTATCTACTCGGACTCCGCTATATAAGGGGCGGACGTCTACCCTACTAATAACTTAAGGACAACGTAGCTTGTAATCACGTACGATTATATAAGCGTACGGTTACCCAAGCGTAGGTACATCCTACGCTTAATACCCAGGGCCCGACCCTTATAATTTAGTAGGTAAGTTAGGTGGGATTCTAAAAGCCTACTAATCTAGTTTAACCCTTACCTACGGGTATCTAGGAGGATCTGAAATAAGTACATTTATATTAGAAGCTAGATTCAAGGCTGTGTTTAGGAGGATAGGGAAAGAAAACAAGGAATAATATATACTACTATACTTATATGTGTCTCTAGTACCATGATTTCAGACTAATATAAGGTACTATTCTATAAATATTTGTATAAATGTAAAAGGGATAAGTTACTACGTCTACTCTAGAAGAAATAGTTGTTTTCGTAGGTGCTATATTAAATCTCTAGTAGGAATAAATTTTTACCTTATACTTAGTATATAATAAAATACCTTATATAGGTATATAACTATATCGTCTGTTCTATCCGCTTATCCCGCACGTTAATAGGATTAAATATTACTTGCTTACCTTCTTCCCAAGGAAAACAAGGCCTATTATATAGATACTATATTGTAATACTAGGTAGGTTTAGCCTATATAGACGTAAACGTCTATCTACCTGTAAGTAGCTAAACTAGTTTTAAAACGAGTGTTTCTTCTATATATATATAGGAGATTTAGATGTGAATTTATATATAAAGTCAAATAAAGTTAGATAACTTTTTATAACTTAGGTTACTATTTTATTTAGATCAATACTATATATACATAGTATATAGTACCTGGTCTTTGATAGCTATATACTATAATTTACATCTTAATAGGTTACAAGGTTAAGGATATATCTTTCTGTATTTGTACCTAGTCTTTGCTTTATTGTTTTTCAACGAGAAACCTTTTTTTAGGACCTTATCATTATACCTTATCTTCAATGTTTTAATATATCATCGTACGAATATAGTTCCATAGTAGCTAGATTAGTGATATCCTAGAAGCTTTTATATAGGTATAGTTTGAAGAGATTGAATCATACTAAGAACAGAATACGAATCGTCCTAGAAGCGAAGTACCAACAAAATTGCGCTCTCACAAGTACCTAACACGAACTATAGTAGCTCTCTATTTAGTATTCCAGAAATCTCCACAAACAACAGATATATAAGGTACTTACAGGTATAGAGAGACGTGTATAGAGGTTCCTACCCTTATACTCTAAGTACCTACCTAGTACCTATAGTAGGTAGGTATATACCCGATACACGTGCTAAATTTATACCCCTATAATAACTTATATCACGTAATTTAATAGGATGCGGGATTAACACGAGGAGCAAAGAGAGAGAGAGAGCATAGATCTAAACAAACTTAAGTGAGTAAGATAGAACCAGAACTAAAATAAGGTACTCTAGTAGGTAGCTTACTTGGTAAACCGGGGGGAGAGTAGATACTACAAGCGACTATATACTAGGTACATTAGTAGGTATCTAGGTACAGTACCTTACCTACCCACGTATTGTGGTAGGGAATTCATAGCTTTCATTTTTGAAAGAATCATGTAATAGGAGAAACGTTATTCCGTCCCGGCCAAGCTTATTACATAGTATTTAAATAGTGGACTTACGGAATTGTGAGGGACAACGAGGAACCAGACACCACTTCAGAAGGGATTCCATACCTAGTTTAGTTTTATAGAGCCTTCGGGGCCTAATCAAAACGTCCTTCTATCTATTCTTTGATAATTATCGTGTGTTTATCTATTTTATCTATATTAGTATTGGACAAGCTTGAATAAACCCGTACTTGTATAGTACTCCCTATATTCCCCTCCACAGTATGTACCTACCTTACACTAGACACATATCCCGTACATATACATTACTTAATTTGTTCTTGTAATTTGTGTAATTCTTTTGTATTCAACTTTATATTCCTAGTAAGTTACTATACATAATGTATTGTATGTACTTTACTGATATTTCTATGCATATACAGTACCTACTGTACTTATGGATGATACATAGACATCTCTGGACAACTGACGTGGGCCATCGTCTCTATACGATCCCAAAATGCCTCTCCTTTTGGATCTGTCATCCCATTACCACGACTCATCTTCTCCTCATATTCCTCTCGACTCTTAAGAGCATAGTGATGCAAGGCTAGCCGATCACGCGTGATCGGCTGGCGCCAAGCCATTGTTGTGATTGTGTCATTGTGCTCGCCAACGTTTCGAAAACCTGTCTCAAGCCAAAACAGATGCGGATTCCATGCACCACGGGTTTTGGATGGCTTCACGATGCTCTTCACATGCATATTATCAGAGTTCAATCCGTCGTGCTCGAAATCGTCGAAGATACATGTCGTGAATGCTTTGCGCACAGACTCTGGCTTCTTCAGCAAGCCCGAAGAGCTATGCATTCGCCATTGCACCCCAAGTCCTCCTACGCTCTTATCGTGTTCGAACTCTTCCAAAATTTGCCGAAATGTCTCGTTTCGTGAACTAACTTCAAGGAACTCGTCTCCGTCGATGAAAGCTATCCATGTGTGGAGTGCGCCATATTTTCTCAAGCATTGGTCATAGAATACCAGTTGCATTTTCGGTTCGCGAGTCGCTCGGTCTTGATAATTGAATGTAATAGCTGAACGCGGTATTCCAAACTCGTGATCTTCCATTGCTGAAAGAGGCGGCTCGGACCCATCGTCCATAACATAGAATCGATGAATACCAAGGTGGTGGTAATGGTGTATCATCCATTCTTTGAGGTCTTGCCGCTGGTCTTTTATCGCGATACAGATAGCAATATACTCGTCGGTGAAATTGGCGGTTATGGTGGCCAATGGGGATTGGAGTGGGCTGGAAAATGTAGTTATCGTAGTATGGGCTTGTGCAGTCTCTGGAATTGATACTGCATCAGTCTGCGAAGCTTCTAGGGAAGAATTACTTGTAAGTGGAGTAGAAAGAGCACCAGCTGACGTGGTTATAGTAGCCAAGTTCTGTGCAACTCCATTCCAAAGTTTCGCTTCCTCTTGCTCATTTTGTTGACCAGGAACGGCTGCTGAATCTGAAGCCAATTTCCCAAGGGAACTAGCCAATTCTTCATTCATTATTGATGTGTCCGGTCGGATTTCGTTCCAGAGCGACAAGGGCCCCTTTGGCAACGGCGGGATGACAGTCATTCTCTCCCACGAGAACAACGAAGCATTCTCGATCGCATAATGTACGCATACCAGCAAAAGAACGAGAATGATTATCACCTTCCAGCGGACTGACCGTAGGCCGGCCGATATGGTGTCTATAGCCTGTGATCGGAGCATTTTGTACTTTTCAGCAAGCCGCGCTGTCTTCTCATGGCCAGAACTTTGAGTGAAAGAGGCATATATATGTTTCTTTTTGCTCTTAGCTGAATTTCAGTTGAGGTTCGAACTCTTTCTTTCATCCACTCAGCCCGCCTTACAACCCTTGATAGCAGAGTAGCCACATTCGCGAAGTCTATTATATCTACTGGCCACTAAGGGCTACTGACACTGATATCTGTGGTCGGTCGTTTGTGGCTATCTACTGTAGGTAAGGAGTTGACAGGAGACCTGTCATCGCCTACTTCGTCTCCCTTACTCCACGAGGCACGCATTATATGGACGCAGCATTTTCAAGGAGGACTGTGGCTTGCAGTAAGGATCCTGACGTACAGTTCGACAAATCTTGGAGCAAGGGTTGCTATACGTAATTGAGACAAGGTTTGCTTCATTATCCAGACAGTAAAACAATACAAGATTCTCAATATCACGATACATACACCTGTCCTCAACTTTGAGGCTTCATTGTCAAGCTGTGAAAATGGCACCGTCATCGTCCTTCCTCTTCACCCTCTTCGTCACCTGCGAGACTGTGAGGGCCAATTATGCATATCATGTATTTCACTCTTATCCCCAAGTCTCACCAGCGCTCGTTGCTGCGCTTTCAGAAGGGATCAAGCTCAGTGTTGCCCTGCTATTCCTCTCTTTCCACGGCAGAATATCGTTTGAGCCCCCGTCAAAATCACCGTTAGAAACCTCCGGGTCCGGCTCCGTACTCAAAACCATCTTCCAATATGCCACACCAGCAGCATTATATCTCACCAACAACTTGATATATTACATGGTACTGCAGCACACGACTCCCAGTGTGCTGCAGGTCTGTATGCTTATGAAGCTACCAACAACCAGCATACTGCACCATTATATGATATCACAACAACGAAATCCTTACGCTTGGGCTTCGTTGTTGTGTCTCTGTCTAGGTCTCATTCTCTTCAATGTTCCATCTCGTACTTCCGGCTCTCGCAACGCTTCAGCATGGTATATCGCGCCGTCAGCAGGTCTGACTATCGCCGTATTGTCTGCCCTTGCAAGCATAAGTACCGAGAAGATGACAAAAGTTGGTAATTTTTGGGCTTCCCAAGCATGTCTTTACTTTTTTGGCCTTATGTTCTCCGTTATCGCCTATCCCCTCATCCCGACAAACAGCGCCAACCTTGCTGAAGACGCAGCTTCTTCGATTCTTCCTATGAGTCTACTCATCATAGTCACAGCTTGCACTGGCTTTGCCGTTGCAACAGTGCTTCGTGCGAAGGACAACATACTCAAGCTTATCGGAACAGCCGCATCTTTGATCACGATTGCAATCAGCCAGTACATAGTTTTGCCAGAGCTTCGAGAACAAACATTTACCTTTTGGAAAGTCTTAGGAGGTGGAACTGTCTGTATAAGCCTCTGGACATACAACTTTTACGTTCAGGAGCCACCAGAGAACCAGGCACAGTGGGATGCAAGCAACCTTGAAAAGGCCAGTTCAGAATCGACACTTTTCACGCCGGATGCCACGAAAATTATAGCTTGTATACTTATTGTTGGGTTTATGAGTATGGAGGTTTGGAGAGCGACGACTATGTGAGAGAGTCATCGTTCTGAGAATAGTCCTTCCTAGCAGGGGACATTTTGTAGACTTCAGCGACATAAAAAATATAGAATATTATTTTACATTTTCCGCCTTGAGAATTATGGTAGACATTTAGTATATAAAATGGGGATAGAAGGCTGATTACTCCATGATCAAGGATTGGTGTTCACAATATTAAGCAACTTATCTTCGAACAGGCCGTGCACTTAGCAGTACGACTCGCTCTGAAGGAATGTCTCTGACGTGCTGATTGTATCACAAGATAACAGAAAGGAGGCAAGCAATATCATCAATGATAATAATGCTTGTATCAAGGAGATAAGCCCAGAGCATAATCGCAATTGACTACCAACAGAATGTGTCACAAGATAACAGAAATGTAAAGCGATATCACTTCGATGGAATATTGCTTGCATCAAGGAAATGAGTCCATTACATCGTCGCCATTGACTACCAACAGCATGGTTTTATTATCTCCTTTCATTTCTGACACAGTGTAGTGGCGTTGTATGCTGTTTGGCTGCCGCACACTGCCGGGAAAAACATAATCTTCGAAGAAATCCTCCTCCATACTTAATGTTCTCGCAAAAGCTATGACGGACGAGAATGTAGACATAATTAGACCCAAGAAGTAATCCGCTTTGACGAGTACCGCGTACTCTACAATCGCCCTTGAATCGAAGTTCAGAGCTTCAACTGCTGTCGCTTTATCCGGATTAAGCGCCCTCAATAAACTGATCTTACTGTGGACTTCGAAACCAAAGGGTTCGATCTTCCCCCGAAACACCTGGATGACCTCTTCAGAACCACAGCTGACAAAAACTGTCTTGTGAAAGTTGGGATTTTGTGTGTTTTGGGCAGCGATCCGTATCAGTTCCGTGGTGTAGAGTTGTAGCTGAACTTGGAGCCCCCCAAATGCTGCTGGCCAGTCAGCTTCACCTCGAAGATGAATACCAATGTAGCCATATTTGAGCTGTGGACTCTTCTGCAGCTCTTCGCCAATAGCGAGGAGTTTCGGGTTGTATTCAAGTGTTCGAAATAAACTCTTTCGTATCGTAGACAACTCATTCGATTTTCGGTAGTTCCATCCTTTGTATGAATCTGCAAAGTCCACGGCCAAAGGACTCGACGGGCTGATCGCTGAGGTATCGATCCGGTAGGTAGCAGTATCTAGATATTGCTGAAGCCAGTCTTTGAACTGGCCAATGCTGAAACTTGGTGCTTGCCATGGCTTATGGGGAGGCTTCAACACAGTAGTTATGCCGCTCAAATCACTGCAGTGTCTCAATTTCAAACTCGGGCAGTTTCGTTGCAATTGGATCTCCATGTTTGCCACATTGAAGAATGTGTCTGGACAAACTTCCAAGTCTGATGTGTTGACCAGATTCTTAGGATCTCTTGTCATCGTGGTACCAATAATCAAGCCAGCGCCAGTATCAATGGCGAGACGAAGACACGTCTGTAAACGATTGCGAGCATTGTTGAGCCCGCCATTCATTGCTGTTCCATTTGGCCCGGCACCGCTGTGACAGTGTATCCAGAGCCCTGGAGTCCAATCTGTTTTGTCGCATAGAGCCTTTAATTCTCTGTCTTGTTCTTTCGACGTCGCGGGTGAATACGCAGGCCATATGACACTTATCGAGGTCGGCATTCGATCAAGGCGAATTATTAGACTTAAGACAATGAAAGCAGACACAACGGCAGTAGCGACCAGTGTCCGCTGATTAAATGCCCGCGAGTTTTGCAGCCATGAATCTGTGCGTAGAATCATTGCAATACTAGGTCTTGATTTTCGAGATGAAGGTTGTTGAGAACTTGCTCGCATCAATTGTAATCACTGCATTTTCTGTCCTGTTTCTCAAAATGGACCCTGTCGTTTATATTCGGCATTCTTCCCTTATCAAGGGCTAACAAAGGTGTTTCTTCCCGTGCTCCCTTACCGTGCTTAATACTGCAGGGACGAAACTCTAAAATTCCTTAAAATGGGTCTCACAGCAGCATTCAGAGCCCCTGGACCGTGCACGGATAGGGTTCAGATCACTTGGGTCGTGATTCTCAAATATGTTATCATCCATCTCCTCGATAGAGCCCCTGTCTCAGCACAGGGACACTTACCTACGTATTTGCCTTCCAGGTAATATATGCCTAAGAATGCAAATCTCCTGCATATACACCGCTTTTCTCAGCGGTGGGAAACGTCTTCTCGCTTGGTTTGGTTTAGCAGCCACCTCGTCGCCGCCTCCCTAGGTCTTGCCGAAGCATCCAGCACCATGATTTTCTTCCGAGCACTTGCATCAAGAGAGCAGAGTGGAGCAATTGCTATTAAGATTTCTGGATTGAAAACGGAACATTTCTTGAAATGTAAGCACTCGAATCAAGAAAGCAGATTGGAGCGATTGCTATTTAAGTTTGGGACGAAAACGGAAGACTTCTTGAAATGTACTTTTGTCCTTACCTGGAGAGGAAATTACTGCCTCGGTACATTAGATATCCTTCTTAGAACGAAGATAGTTTCTCAGTGGTATCATACCAGTGGCAAGCATGCGTTGAGATTAGGTTTATCGATACGTTTTCCGTGATGACAGCACCACTATATATACACGACGAACCATATTATGAAGGCCACCAACAAGAATATGGAGTTGGCCGGCCCCGTTCCTTCACCATAACTTAGTAGACTAAAGTCTGCTCGAATTTTCCAACACAAGCATCACCATGTCCGATGCTTCCGAAAAGTCACTTCCAGATAGCTACTCGTATGATGTACTGCCCACCCTTGCGGGCTCTCGAATTGACAATACAACCAACGAATCTACCCATATAAACGACGATTCCAGCCATTTCACCAGGTTTAACGAAAGTTATGGAGCCGATAAAGCCTTTTTTTTGGTTGGCCTCGTCCTCAAGTACTTGTCAAGAACAGGTCATGCATGGAAACTGCGTTTCACTGATCATGCAGGCCTTGCAATTCTAAACAAGCTTGAGAAGAAGACCACGTTTTCAACGGAGTGGCTCGATGGACTGCGTGGGATAGCATGCGTGTTTGTGGTTTTCCACCACACTGACATTACTTTCGAATTCTTCATGCCACCGAGAGAGGGCGAAAATATGTTGTTCTCGTACATGAGATGGTTCGCTGGCGTGTCGCCGATCTGCCTCTGGAACGCCGGCCCTGCTATGGTTGCAATATTTTTCATTGTATCTGGATTCTCCATCAGCCTTGGTTCTCTTCGCCATTGCCACACAAGGCAGCAGCGAAAAATCTTGACTTCTTTAAGCTCGTCCGTCTTTCGGCGATGGATGAGATTATATCTACCCACATTGGTCGTTATGTTTGGCGATATGCTTGCAAGCTATTCTGGGCTATATAATGGAATGGGGCCGATGGGTCGACATCGTCAACCGCCCAAATTTGATGCGTTTTCCTTGCAATTGAAGGACTGGTGGGCACATGTCTGGGAACTTTCGGATCCGTTGCAGTCTTTCCAGTTACTTCCCCCAGGAATTGGCTACACACCTCTTTACGATCCGAACATCTGGACTATTCCTGTCGAATTTCGTGGTTCAATGATAGTATTTACGACTATACTCGCCCTATCCTGCGTTCGCTTCAGATTACCGATGTTATGTGCAATTTTTGTATTCCTGCTTCACAACAATCACCTACTCATGGCACCGTTTCTCGGAGGCACACTATTAGCGGAGATACACTTTTGCCGCCAAGCATGGGAAGCAGATATCAAGACAGTGCTCCAGACCGAGCTAGTGACTCACCAACAGCCTGCAGAGGATTTGCGGCAGAGGTGCAAGTCACAGATGATGAACTGCGCTCGGTTGCTTGTCACCACAAAAGGTGGCGACTATTTACTTAATACCTTTTGGATCTTGAACTTTGCCGCCGCTCTATACAACCTTGGTTCAGCACAAAAGAAAGGTGACTTATATGGAAATCTGACCTCTGCTATGCATGTCACGCTTGCTATCAGCAATTCCGAACTTCTTCAGGCTATATTCACTACAAAAACCAGTCGGTTCCTGGGGAAGATTTCCTTTATGCTGTACTTGGTACATGGTGCTGTTATTCATACAGTCGGCTGGTATTTTTGGCTCTCTATAGCTGCTCCTTGGTTTGGTAACGTGACGGAATGGCAGCATCTAGTTTCAACGGGTATTGCCTCTCTCCTGATATATTTCATTGCTGCATCTATCGCTTATGGTCTTTCTCTAACTTTAGACGTCTGGAGCAACAGCTTTGCTCGAGTGCTGCTAAGAAGAGTAAATATCAGGATAAGCTAGGATCCGATGTCCATCCAAGGGTTATTTCAACATATGACTTTTATCTAGTTAATGGAATATCGCATCCACTCTGGAAGAGATATTGCCAATGTGTTTATGTTATGATATTACAGTATCAGGTCTTGTCATGGTAATCAGTTGTAAAATTATAGTCTCTTGCGACGAAAATAAAATCGCTTTCCGTTTGTTTGGACTCATTGCGCAATGAGTTGCAATGTCCGAGAACGAAGACGATGAACTTCCCTGGCTTGGGACTGCATTTCGTTAAATTAATTAGTTCGTGATGATCTCAACGTACATTTGCATTGGACTACACAGCAAGAGCGACTTATCGGAGCAGATCTTCCGAAGACGCTGTTTATCCGTAGCGGAATACATCGGGGATTACCTAAATGCGCGCGAGAGCATCAACGAAATCATGTCCTTGCATTACTCAGGAATGCTGAAGCCAATCTGCCCTGGTGCCTGGAATTCTGATCGGAGGATACAGTACATACTAAGCTGTTCTTAGCTTTGCACCCATTCCGCTGCGATATTAAGGTCCCTAGCAGACGCAGACCCCTGTCGGATAAGATGAAAAAACGGATTCGTGTCCAGCTTGATAACTGTCATCTATCATGAAATCGATTAGTCCAGAAATAGTAGTGCTTACTTCACCCTTGAGGGGGGGTTCTGTTCCCATAGAGCAAAGTGCACCTGGTAGTTGCATGTGATGTCAACTATTTTTACAACAAAGAAAATACTCTAGGAAGTGCCCTGATTCTCGAGTCTGCTTTAAGTTCATTCAGGGTAGGATAGCTGTGTGGATGCAGGCGGCGTATCGTGGCAATCGATCACAAAATTAATCCACGGGAAATAAGGAGACTTTTGAGTTTTCATATGCTTGCTTATTTTGCGGAACGTGAACTGCAAGGCTCTGCCGTTCCCACCGATAGTGATTGGACTGTATTTTATCAACATATTCGGTCTCTAGTACTGGCTCCCTTTGGATCGTTGTCTAGTTGTCTTTGTGTGCTGGATTTAGGTTAGATCAAACAGAATGGCATGACTGATATTCTGTAACTTAAAATACATTCTTTTCCACAGTGAGTCCTGCATGACTGCAAGAAAAGAATTAGCTGAACTCTAAATTAACCCTAGTATTGTATAGAATTGGTATTTCGAATACCTAGAGAGCTCGAGTCTTTCGGTATGGTCGTAGCTTTTTTCATACATCATACATCAACTACCCGTCCATCCCCTCTACCGAGTATACCCAGTCCCTTGAACTCTCACTTCGGTCTCCACCATGGCCAGTTTTCTTGACTTTACGGGGAATTTACCATATAAAACGCAATATGCTATCACCTGCGATTCTTTGGGCAACGAGGAGCTGGAAGATACAGTACCTGCAAGCACTATGGATGACCTGTTAAAGAACTTAGTAGTGTCAATCGCTCGCGGTATTTTGCCAAGTTTCGTTCTCCAAACAGGCTCTCCAGCAAGTCCACGAGTTACCCTTCATCCTACGGCCTATCTCGATGGTCTTCGCGGAATTGCAGCTTTCATTGTGTGCATCTTTCACTTTATCCTCCGTGGTTATTTACGTAACCAAAGTGGCTATCAAACTGGTGATCCCAGAAAGGAAACATATCTCCAGTTGCCTCTGGTCCGGCTCTTTATCGCTGGACCGGCAATGGTGCGATTATTCTTTGTAATCTCTGGCTTCGCGATATCATATCGGCCACTTCAATTGGCACGGGGTGGACAAAGTAGTCGTTTACTGGAAAATCTGTACTCATCGGTCTTCAGACGTGGGTTTCGTCTGTTTCTTCCCTGCATTTTCATGGCCATAGTTTCGCATTATCTGGGGTATAAGGGTCTGGTACATCAATCGCCAGAGCCACACCCAAGAGATGCATCAGTCATGGCTTTTGTCGAGCATTGGTGGTCATCGATGGCAGAAGTTATGACAAGAATCGAACCAGATGGCATCACGCACATTGGCTTCGATGCACAGATATGGACTATACCTATTGAGTACCGGAATTCCCTGGTGGTTTACGTCACTATTTTGGCCTTTGCAAAGACGAAAACACGATATCGATTGCCTATGAAGGCGGCCATGATTTTGTGGTCAGTGTGCCAGCTCAATCCGTACTGCGCTTTGTTCCTAGGCGGTTCGTTTCTGGCAGAGCTTCACCATCTAAGAGTAGAGCAAATCGAGTACCTGATTCTCTTGGAGACAACGTTAAAGCCAACCAACAAAATCCTAAGAGCATATGCACAACTGCTGAAGCATGTACCAGATTGGCTCTCTACCGGCATCTGGGCTTGGTTTGCGCTGTCCAGCGCTTATATACTTTCTCGACCTACCAATTCTGAAGCCACACCAGGATATAAATGGCTCCCAAGTAACTCTTCATCCCCGGTTATTAACGACGACTTTTATCATATTATTGGATCGATGGGTCTCGTATACTGTATCGACAACTGCAAAGAGTTACAATCGTTATTCACTGGGCCGCTACCACAGTACCTAGGCAAAATCTCCTTTGCTTTCTACCTTACCCACTACTCGTTAATAATTGCTGTGTTTTACCCCTTCCAGAGAAAAATTGTAGAGATATCGCCAGAGACCTCAAAAGGAATGCAACATATCTATGGTGCTCTTGTTTTGGTACCTCTTACGATCTGGTTGTCGGATATTTTCTGGCGATTGATAGATAATAACTCCGTCGCTTTTGCCAAATGGTTCTGCCAAACGATAGAGACTTATCCTGATTCATCTCCAAGATCCTCAAGGGAGAGGCATATATGACAACGATATTTGCAGCATTTGTATACATAGTGACAATGAGAGAAGATATAGAAGTCCGAACCTCACGAGTTAGTTGATTTTACGTGGTCTTTATTCAGTTTCAATGACTGAGCGAAACAAGGCTACTTTGTCTCTTAGTACGAATAAGGACATCAAGTTTTAACGAGCGAAGTTTATTGAGAGGGGCATTGGGGATGGAAGAAGAACAATATCAAGAATCATCCATGTTCCATCATACAGCATACGGCGAGCAGATTTGGCCCAGCACTGTGTAAACCACTGTTAGAAATGATAGTGAATTCACCTTGGCTTCGCATATCATTGCGAGCAGGAGGAGCCAAGCGTGGTACTATCGAGAGTCAAGACTGAATACTTTTCGGTGATATGGAATACAAGATTCCTTCGCCATTCTTTTTGGGAGATTCAGTTTTGCAGTCAAGTTGTAGTATCACGTAACTATTGAGCGAACGTTTCACAAACCCAAACATCGCTGCCTCGTCCGATAGTCATACTACTACTATTATCATGAAATTATATACAATGTATCGTCATGGAGCTGATGGCCTGCTTCCGTTCTATGTCGATTACTAGATGTACCAAAATCAAGGACCCTCCGCCCAGAAATAACGGCAAGTACTGTAGAGTCAACATCTCGTTCGACATGACACTTTAAGAGCTTCAAGTGCTATCCTTAGTAGCCTTCACAAATAACCACTTGGCGAAAGAAATTGAAGGCTCATCCACATAGCGAGTAAATAGATCTGCCACCCAGATCATCACAGGTGCACAAACGAGACTCGCTAACATCACCAACGTTCCCAACTCATGCACGCCCATAACTCTTTCAAACCACGACATGACTGGATTCCGCACGGCGTAAATTACCGTGTTGTGTAATAAGTAGCTTGCGTATGAGATCTTGCCGAGATATTGTGCAACAGGAGTGGTAAAGATGTGCTCAACAATAGAGCAATTATCCCCAGCGAGCACCAGTAGACTTGCACCGAGCACATTCCATGCGTTTACTCGGAATAAGAATGATACGGAGTATACCTGGAGCCATTTGTATCCTGGGGTGTTGATGGGATTGAACGGCTGCGAGAGTATGTATATACCCAGGAAAGCCGCAGCACACCAGAAAGTCTGCGGGACCCAGTGCGGGAACCTTTTCCTTATTGTAGGAGGAAAGTATTGAAAAGTGCTTTCAACCTTGACAGGTAGAGCGTTGGCAGATTCTCGCTGCTTACGTTCTGCTTTTCGATGGTGAAGTTCGGCAAGGAGCATCCCTGTAGTAAAGAGCGAGAGCTCTGTATTTCCCAGATACAGCGCATACGCGACGATTGAGGCCTCGATAGTAAGACGGATCTTTTCTCGAGTAGTCATCAAAGCGATGATCGTAGCATATATGGCTAAAGAACCTTTAAACTCCACAGGAATACTCCACAGTTGAGGATTGTATCCATGAATGTCTATCTTCGGCCAAGAATCATTTCCGAGCAGATGGCTTAGTAGGTTTATGAAATGGCCCACGCGTGCACGAGCGGTATTGGCAGGCGGAGGATTTGCGAGAAGACTGGGATAGCTGTTGAAGTATCCATAGTAGGCGCATAGTTCTGACGTTATCATGACGGCACATACCGGTAGATAAAGTCGGAAGCCTCGTCGGAAACAGGCTGAGGATACTGTCTCCATAAGTCGCTGTTGTTGGCCGCTGCGTAATAAACTGACCATTCGATACGAGACGGAGAATCCAGAGATCACAAAGAACAATTGCACCATAGCATTTCCTGATATCAGAACACGTATGACCGGCAATTGCAGAAAGATATCGGTCGGCTGTGGTGGCGGGTTACCGTAACCTTGGCGTATTTTGGGGTATTCGTGCGGACCAAGAATTGTGTCCCATCCGAATGTGATCTTCGGATAAACGTCGACCAGGTAATGGGAAAGGAGAACGATGCATGCCGCCACTCCACGCATGCCATCCAAAAAAGATGTCGCGTGCACCCTTTTGGGGGGATTGTTGCGTGGCTGTAGGAAACTTGGTGCAATATAATGGTGGGAACTTCGAAGAATTTGCATTAGGATGGCCTTGCATCTGGCCCCGTCCATCTCCTCGCTGGCTGCCAGAGCCTGGTACCCATATTTGATGGCCATATCCGTGATTTTGCCACTCTAGCAATTCATCTGTAGAAATATATATAGATATAAGAAACGATTCGAAAGAACAGACTTCGAAGCCGGATGTACTGACACATCTAAAAGTGAAGTGTTTGGCAGGTTATATGTTCGCCGTGACACGCTTTGCTCGGCGAGGCATCCCAAGTCTCTATATTAATGGAAGAGGCCGTGGGTGTAAGGAGTCGCAGACTTACCTCGCTTACATTAAGGAGGGGGCCTTCAGTTAAACTCTATACTCCTTAAGCTATGCGGCAAATACTAATAAACTTTCGACCAGTAGGGGTAGTATGCCCGAGGCTGTGTCTGATGACGAGGCTTCGCAGGGAGTGTACGTCAAAGATCGCATCATCAATCGAGTTTGAAGCTGGATATGAATATATCAACACCCTCGTGAGCTGCATATCTTTTGTAACGGACTTCCACGACCAATCTTCACCTGGTTGTGGGGAATTCTCGTATTGATTTGAAATCCATACCACATTAGTGCAATCCTTTCTTCGCATAAACAAATGAAGAAACGGGAGCGGCAAGCTAATTTTGAATCTTAAAGCGGTGGCGGCCACGCTCGTGATGTGGTTGACATGCACTAGATTCCATTTTGTTAGTGTCCAGGGCCCAGGAGCTGTATTAACGGCAACCAGCCTTTTCGCAACAGACCTCTCCCTGGTAATTAAACCTTGTATGTCTGGTTCGAGATTTGGGTAAAAGCATAATGCGCGCAGTCGCGATAGACAGGCACGCGGGTGACATAATAATTGGCCGATTTATAAACAGACTGGCACTTTTGCAACAACAATAACTTAGCCCATAGGCCTCGGACAACCCAAAGATATTACTGTTACAGAGAAATTTAGTTTGCTGATTATCTTTTAAGAACAAAATATGACATAACTCTCCCAGATGATTGTCTGTTGTCGTGGACAGAAAGATGGTCGAGTTCAAAAATCGGCCACTTATTTTGTCACCCGCGTGAACAGGCATGCTAAGTGACACCATCCGTTGGACAGGGACAATTTCAGCGTGCATGCCACTGTTTTGCAAGCCATCTCCAGTCACTCGCCTGATTCGCCCTTGGTTGTTTCACTGCCAGCTTGATTTCTTTCCGCATTCTCTTGCCACCTCGAAGTGTGGCTATAAAGTCGTGTGTAATTGTAACTTTGATACGGGTTCGGTCAGTCTTTGTCGCGGGTGCCATGGTACCTAGCGATTCTATCTAGAAGGCTGCGATTAGTTTCTGACGATACCATAAAACTGGGTTTAAACTTTGATACTAGCATCTGCATCACTCTGGAGCCGGAACGAAAACCTTTCTGCGCCCTCTATCGTCAATTCTATGAGGAAACAGCCTGCAGCTCTTTTACCATAGAGCCTTCTGTGATATCTATTCAGTGGCTAGAAGTCTTAGTGACACTTATTGGAAGGGTGGGTTTCGTGTTCTCGGTTTCTGTATAAGCTCTGATTTCTTGACATAGTATGCAAACCAACCTTTACGAGAGATTCGACCTAGCTGAAGCTCAATTATCAATCTTGGCCCAAGATTGTACACAATAGAAAGTAATTGGCCAGACAAGAAAGAATTTGTACTACCAGCGTATTATTTCTTCATCCGCTTTAGCAGCTTCTTCAATCTTGAAATCGTTCTGTCCTTCTTCCTAGTTTCAATAGACTTTGAAGCGCAATCAGGACCTCTGATCCTCTTCCGCCCACCATTGCAGCACCTAGAACCATGCAGGCGCTGAGGTCAGCAGTGACGATGAGGACTCGGGTTAGTGCAGTGCATAGCTGAATATATCCAAAACAGTGGTGAGCTCACTCGACAGCACGATTTTGCGTAGATGGGTCGTATCTGTGTTTGTAATAGTCTCGGGGCCTAACCCAGTACACTCAACAGCCTGTCGATAAACTCGTATGAGAAGTCGAGTTAGAAATAGAAAAAAAGCCGAGGGATGAAATGAAGGAAGAGCGAGAAGTTGCTGGCCGGAGTCATAGAAACCCCGAGGTCACATGACTATACCACGGCGATCGGTGAGCGCGAGCCCCCTTGTCAAGAGGTAAGCTCTGTCGGAGAGCGTTTGTTGAACTTCGCAGACTGCAGCATTCTTGCATCGAGGATATGTCGGCCATGCTCGCCATGTCAGAGCGGAGGACCAGCACCTCAGGCACGTCTTCAGCTGCACCTCTCCCACCACCCCAGGCTTCGAGGAGAAAACGCGTGCTTGCGTGTGTGCTTTGCCAGCAGCGCAAGGTAAAATGTGATCGTAAGTTTCCCTGCGCCAACTGTACCAGGTGCCGCGCACAGTGTGTACCAGCAACGCTGGCCACCCGCCGTCGGAGACGCAAATTCCCCGAGAGAGAGCTCCTAGAACGTCTCTGCCAGTACGAGGACTTGCTCCGCCAAAACAACATCGACTTCGAAGCGATGCCCAAAGATTTATCGACCGAGGAAAGGCCTCTCATTCCGCGGGGCGGCTGTAGTTCCGACGACGGATATCCAGAAGCTGCGGGGACAGGGTTCCCATCTCCTTCGACAACCGCCAAGTCTGACATACGATATGAGACCAAGTATACGCTCTCCCAAGAAATATTTCCAGGTCGACTAATTCTCTCAGGAGCATCTGGAGATCCTTGAACCAAGGGGTATGCCTATAACGTATGTGCTTCATGCTCTGCTGACAGTTAACTCGAACTAGTTCCAAGACGTCGAGGATGATAGCGAGGTCTCGAGTGATGACGTAAGTCAGGTTCTCATCACGAAGACATGGGATGAATTATTTGAGAATAATGACCACCTTCTGTTTGGAATACGAAAGACAGCCGTTAAGCTCTCGACTCTACACCCTGAACCCGCTCATATTTTCAGACTTTGGCAAATTTACCTGGATAACGTCAACCCGCTGCTCAAGGTCACACATGTTCCCAGCCTGCAAGGACGTCTCGTGGAAGCTGTCAGTAATCTGGCCAATATTTCGCCCACTATGGAGGCGCTCATGTTTAGCATTTACTGCACAGCTATTCCAAGTCTCGTTGCCGGCGATGTTCAGGTCATGTTTGGTTCTTCACAGGAGGATCTATTGTCGCGGTATCAATTCGGCTGTCAGCAAGCTTTGTTGAACTGTGGCTTTCTGCGATGTGGCGATCGTGACTGCTTGACGGCATTTTACCTTTACCTAGTACGTCCGTTGAATAAATATGTTCATGCTTGCCAACGATTTTAGGTCTCGGTCAGAACCAATACAGTCCCTCGATCTCTGTCTTCTATGCTTGGCATTGCAATTCGTATTGCAGAGCGCATGGGTATCAACAACGAATCAGACCTAGCCAAATGCACTGCTCTCGAGGCTGAAATGCGCCGGAGGCTTTGGTGGTCGCTCATGCTCTTTGATACTCGCATTGGCGAGCTGGCTGATTATAAGAGCACAAAGCTAGCGCCTACTTGGGACTGCAGAATTCCTCTCAATGTGAATGATTCAGATCTCAGGCCAGAGATGAAGGAGGCACCAGAAAGCCTGGGAAATCCCACTGATGCACTCTTCGCTGCTGTGCAAGGCGAACTGGGGGATTTCGTTCGCAATACTATGTTCTACCTTGACCTTACCGCTCCAGCTTTGAAGCCCATTGCCAGACACGTTCAGAATGGCCCTGTTCCAGAGGGTGGTGAGCTAATAGCTCTGGAGAAGATGATTGAGGACAAATATCTGAAGTCCTGCGACCCAGAGAACCCACTCCACTTCATGACGATTTGGACAGCACGAGCTTTTCTTGCTAAGTATCGTCTCACGGAATACCATTCGATGTGTTCTAGCTCGTCTGTGCATCAAACCGAAGCGCAGCGCGATACTGCTTTTTCTCTTGCACTTACCAGGCTTGAGTGCGACACAAAGCTTATGACATCATCCCTCTCCCGCGGCTTTGTTTGGCTAGTTAATTTCCACTTCCCATTTCCCGCATATATTCAGGTCGTCCAAGACCTCAGGAGACGACCTGTTAGCGAGCAAGCTGAACAGGCTTGGGCAACTATGAACGAAAATTACGAGGCTCGGCTCGGTTTGCTTCGCAAAGATGAAACTCCATTCATCAAAATCTTTGCCAAGATTGTTCTTCAGGCTTGGGAGGCCCGTGAAGCAGCATTCGGCCAATTGGGCGAGTCGTTAGTCCCTCCGACATTTGTGACGTCTATCCGAAACATCATGGCCAAAACAGCGCAAAGTGTTGAAAATGACAATGCAGAACAGCCACACGATGCTACAGGTATGGGTGTTGATGACTTTCTGATGCCAATGCCGATGGACTTTGGCAATCACACATATAACTGTGAGGAGCATGCTGGATATGCCGAAATGGGTTCGGGTGGATACCCTCACATACTAGGGCGGGCTCTGCTGGATATTGATCTGAACCAGCTGGGCTGGTCAGCGATGCAGTTGAGGCCAATGAATGAGCCGGATGGTCAGGCGGGATCATTCGAGTATACGTCTGGACAGACTCCGTTAGGCGCTGATGTGATTGGACTAGACTCGTCTAGTGGACTAGACTTTGGTCAGTGGCCGACCTATCGGTGAGACTGCCTAAATAATGGAGCAGTCATCGCGCTCTTCAACATTTGATATGCAGTTTTTGCTACCATAATTGCTAGCTAGTCGTAGCAATATGTCTGCATATGTGTCAAATCCAAATAGCATTAGGGAATTCATCAAAGCTGCCTTCCCAGATGTTGGTAAGTCTTTAGAGAACTTTGCCATAGAAAATTCATGGCCGCAAACACTCACGTATTGCCATGAATTTACAATATATTTGATCTAAGAGCTACGATTAGTGGTTTCCAAGATGCGGATCACAAATGCGGCTCCTGTAAGTCCTTACTTGCTGTATGGCATAGGAGTGGCCGCATGGGGGTTGCTGCACATGCGCAAGCTTGATGCTAAGCTGGTAGAGCATTATAGGGAGACGACTATTTATGTACATTGGCTGGTGGTAAGGGAGAGAAAGACCGAGACTCTGCAGAGGCATAGCTTAAAAGAAATAAAGTAGATAAGGGAACACTCGATCGTGCGACGAGACAAGACCGACGCGACAGATAGTTTCAATCCACCGGAAGCAGCAGGACCGCATCTTGCCAAGCCAGAGAGGCTATCATCGAATAGATGTTACACTAAATCTCATGCAGCGAGACGTGATTGACAAGTCGCTACGTGAAAATAGCCGTGACGTTATGACCGCATTCGGAATGCAAAGCCATTAAAGCCTATCCGCCTGTAAATATCGTACTGCACTTACTTTGACAGTAGAATTTTCTCTGCGGTCAGATGACACATTCTTTTGTGGTAGATTCTCTTCCGCTAAACCCATGTGTCGTGGATATGAATATACTGGAGAATGATGCAACTAAGCTATATGCTCGGAGATCGCCACAGGAAAACCTGTTTTACACCCAATTGTTCTGCAATCAAAATGTATGACCTGTGCTTACAAGACCGAAACCCAGGTGGCCAGTCCACGATAGTGAATATGAACCGGCGGAGGAGCCAGAATTACAAATCAACTCAGATAAGGATACATGTTAATGGATTTGTCCTGGATTGATGGGAAGCCATGTATCTCGACCAAGATTTTATCTAGATAGGTAGAAGTAATGCTCTTGCCCTAAAATTGATACTTCCAAGATCTAAAGATGATATCTGCGTTGAATTCCCTCTGCTTAATTTCATCTAGAATACCGTCCATCCAGCACTCTGAGCGGAACAGATTTGCATCTGCAGTCCAATCATTTTCATCTCGCAACATAACACGCAGGCCAGCTTATAAGTTCCATTCCGGAAAAGAGACACCATTAAGTGTTTCTCCACCGGCAGGAGCTTCTTTTGACACCAGCAAAGGCATTAGTGGACGATGTTTAAGCCTTCTTTGATTGTGGCATGAAGATAAGGTGGCTTCGTGCCTTTACAGCTGTAACAAAGCCTGAAATTGATGCACTAGATATTTCTTGGAGTAACTTCCTCTGGATACGTTAGTTGAGTACGAGTATAGCAAGGCAGCGCGAATAGCAAAGAATCAGACCCCGTGACATCGTGATAATAGTTAGAACACATGTCCGCGTAGTTGAGAAACTGAACTATACAACATTTGAAGTAGACTCTCGGACTAGACTACTCTTTGGGTAAGACCATGGCTAGTAAATAGCCCCAGCATGTCACGCCGAACTTTTTTGATTAGGCCCAAATCTCTTTCCGACCACTTCCTTAACATTTTATGATGAGGATAAACGTTAGGTGTGAAATCAAAAAGGCCAGCACACCCAGGAGGCAGTAACGTACAGCGGCCTTCTGTGGTTGATTTTGACGATTGTTCATGTACACGTGACCAGGATGCTGGTTCTTGTTTCCAACGTAAGGCTTGTAAGTGTATGAGCCCATTAGCTTTCCAATGCCAATAGCACCTGTATCTAATAGAAGCAGGCCTTTGGAAGGCTGCGAGAAGAATACACCAGCCATCCTGGAATATGTCGCAGTTGAAAACAGGCTCGCGTTTCGAGCAGAGCTTGTTGTCAATTTAAGGATCGGAAGGG
The DNA here is from genome assembly GCA_003369635.1 of Coleophoma crateriformis. Taxonomy (NCBI): domain Eukaryota; kingdom Fungi; phylum Ascomycota; class Leotiomycetes; order Helotiales; family Dermateaceae; genus Coleophoma; species Coleophoma crateriformis. Next base: position 85,428 of record PDLN01000020.1, read on the forward strand.
CACCTTGGGCCACTCAACCAAAGTAGATGTAGTTGATGACACGAGGAAAGGCGTAGGACCATGCGATGATCCTTCACGGTTCGGCTATTACTGCGCGGTATAGTTATGCTTGCTTACTCACCTCTTATGGTGCGTCATCGCAAACCACGCCCTGTGATTGACGATTACCCTGGACTGTCAGACAGCTGCTGTTCCCCCGTCCCACCTCGTATCCTGTAAAATACATAACTTATTTATTTGCACACGTTAGAAACCATCTTGATATTTTTCTCACTCCTCTTTTAATGACCTGACCATATTATCAGCGGAATAGAGCCCACACCATGCCTGTCAATTGGGACACGAATTGCATCAACGACATCACGACTGACGTTAGTCATATGACAAGCTTGGGTCTTGAAAGCAACCTCAGTACCGCAGCAACAGACAAGATATTCTACTACCATCGGGGGATCAAGAATGCTAGCCCTGCTTCTCCCATTCTGGTTCTACTGCACGGTTATCCTCAAACGCAAGTTGATCAGGCGCACTTCTAGTGTTAGATAAGCTAATAGCATGACAGGAACTTCATGTAAGTGTCGGTTTACTAAATACCTAGCCCTTCGATGCAGTATGACTTCCTTGGCTTTCTTATTTGCGTTGCATCACAAATGTCCGGGCCTAAATCAAATTCTAACTTCGCACCCACAGGTGGAGGCATGTAAGAGGTAGACTTCTAATTTGAAAACACTTTTGCTCACACTTACCTCAGGTCGTGCCTCTTCTTCGATCCGATATTCCTCTCTTCATCCCTGATGTAAGCCTCTCCTTTCTCTCTTAAATCATACACCAGCCTCACATGTCAGCTTCCTGGATATGGTCGCTCGTCTCCTCTCCCAGGGGCCCATGACAAACGCAGCGTTGGCACCGCTATCCTCTTAGCACTCACCAACTTGTTCCCAAGCACATTTAGGCCAACAGTTATTCTCGCCGGTCACGACCGCGGTGGCCGGGTTTGCCATCGGCTCGCTGTGGACGCCACCCATCACCCAACTTTCGACATCAGAGGCACGGTCTTACTCGATATTATTCCCTCGCTCACACAGTGGAAGTCTTTCAGTACCGCAGCTGCAAGTGTGAGATCGTACCACTGGTCGTTCTTGGCTAATGTCGACCTTGCAACCGATATTATCATGGGAGGAGGCGGCGATTACTATTGCCGTTCGAACCTCTACCGCTGGGCTGGCAACCGGAATGCCTCGGCCGCGATGGAGAAATTCCAGTCTCATAATGCCTTCGATGTCTACTCCAACGCTTTCAAATATGAGCATGTTGTTCGCGCCACTTGCGATGATTATCGCGCGGGTGCTTTTGAGGATCTGCAAGAAGAGGAAGAGGACCAGAAGGCAGGTAGGAAATTCGATGTCGATGTCATGTTTCTGTACAGCTCGGAATTCTTGGGAAGTAGGTATAATGGGGAGGAATGGAGGGTGTGTATGGGCAGCGGAAACTTCCAGGAGTTTGGATTTGGAGATGGCGTTGGGCACTTCATTCCTGAGGAGGCACCCGAGAACACTGCTGCTGCCATTCTAGGGTTTTACGACGCCCACAAGTAAGGGATTGCGAATATTAGGGCCAAGGAGTGCCGTCGATAAGGAATTAAAGAGGTTCTCATTCAGATTTGGTTTCATAATGTGAAGAATAGCACAGTCGGAGTTATTGATTGTGCTTTGTCGAATCTGTCTCGGCGCTAATCGTGATGATTCCGCTCTTGATTTAGCTAGCCTGTTGAACTTTTTGTTAAATGACTTCTGTTATGGACTAAAAGTTTATTTTCCGAAAACTTCTCTGGCTGGGTGCCGTTTTCAAACAAACTTGGGAAGGCTTTCATGAAATTTGGCGCAAGATCGTAACATTTCCAATGTATCAGTTTCATATACGTCCAGTTCAGTAATAGTTCAGTTCTCATTTTCAGGTAGCAGTAGAGAATGATACGTCATTCATTCATCCTCAATGAAATTAGTGTTTTGTGTTGTAATATAATTGTGAGTAGTTTAACACGTCCCCCCCTCCCACCAACTAATCTAGAGATCCTTCCAACCCGGTTACTATAATTGCAAAGAAGATTATCATGCATTATAGCATGCCCGCTATGATGAACGGTGCAAGTGTACAAGTGACAGAACTTCTACCTAGGAAAATATTACTTTATCCTTTTAGCATGACAAGTCTTTTTTGGTGAGTTCATGGGTACATGACTACCGCAAAGTTATCTCATCGACCGACAATTTTCTACTTTGATCGAGAGTCAGTTCAAACTCCTTGAACCCTAACTGCACCAAACCAACAGCTACTTTAGACCGGCCGAGTACGGTATCACTACGATCTGTGACGATTGGCACCGTCGGACTGAGGCACATTTATACTTTTGGTCATAAGCCTTCAACGAAGCGACATAAATGGATTACAATCGGAATTACTCTGAAATTCATGAAATTCATGGAGAGAACTAGTAGCAAGTGGCTTGCAGAACAAGAAGCTGGAGGAGCTGGGGAATTGGAAGCTGCTTCATTCGACGACGGGACTCGACGGCATGGAATTGTAAATGTTAGCAAACATTTTGAAAGTCAGTGGAGCTTTATGACTGGGCTGAACATGGCTTGAGATGTTAACACATTTCTTTTAATACTTCTGTATTGGAGGAGTAGGATTGGGGATATCCGTGCCTAACTTTGAGCTGACTTAAATAGTGGGAGTATACCGACATTCAGGCCCCACTGGGCAAACGAAGGCTGGGTTGACAGAAACAGAGTACAATGGATATAATAGAGTGTAAGTCACTACTTTTTCAAGGCTTTCTCTCAAGGACAATTGCTCATACAACTGAAAGATTGCAGATTCTGCGTATACGGAAGAAAACCCGGCCTAGATGAAGAATTGAATTAGGCCAAGCAGTAACATCGTAAAGAGAATGCAGGTTGGGCATTAGTTGCAGATTCAAGTCATGTCTCAATTGCTTCATGAGGAGTCTCTGCCCTATGCTTTTAGTGCATGTCTTAATTGCCAAGAACAACCATAATCGTAATAAAGAAGCTATCGCCGAATCTTGGCTTTGAGATTGGCATACAAGCTTAAGGTTTCTTCACAGACACGTCCTTGACTAGTGGCTTTAATCTCAAGTATTATTGAAACCGTAGAAATTCTTAAGAGGTATCCTAGTGATGTGTATAAACCTAGCAATCTCATCAAGACTTATCTCCGTTCCAGCTAGAAAAGTCATATGGACTGGTACGTGCGAACCTACCCGGGAAAACAATGCCAACGTAACTTTGTTACAACAATCTTTGCGTACCTTCCAGACAAGTGCAAGGCCCTATTATGCCCTGGGATCGGATGAGATACGAGTATTCGGTTCTGGAAACAGGATGATGCGAGATTTAAAAGTAATAGCAGCCAAGAAAAGCAACTGGGCATGCTAGCCACCTTGGCAACTAACTCCGAGATCGCTTGAACTTCCCTATATATGCAGTTGAATGGTGGCAGACAGTCTCTTCTCCCTGAATCGTGACTCCTTGCGTCGGTCACAGTCTCAAGGGTGATGATGGTAGAGTCCCGCCCGCTATAGAGAGCGGTAGGAGCTTCAGAGTAATCCCGAGACAAAAGTTAAAATAAATCTCCATCATGTGAAGCGCCCACTCAGCATACTCCCACTATGGCTTCTGACGAAGCCTCTCACAGTATGGCACAAACATGGCCTATGATGGTTTAGGTTTGGCTGAAGATTTCGCACCTTGAATATAGTGTGCTGCCTTGAATTGTATCAACTCGCACAACACTCGCTATTTTGGTACGCCGCAGGTCCCCCACAAACACAATAACTCGGGAGCCTGCAGCGATATGAATTTTACTGCCTGCAAATACAGCCAGCCCAAATCAGCTTCAGACACGATAAAGTGTAGCGACAATAAACCTTCATTAAGAATTCAGGCTGATGCAGTGAAAAGAGAATGTAAAACACAGTCAACAGTCTCGAGACCATACGACTCAGTACTATGTTACGGGTGCCTCAAACTTTCTCCAAACACGAACAAGAATTCCCAAGAGATCAAAGCAAGCTGCGGAAATCGTCACACTCCCTACCTTATCGAGTCATCCCCAAAACAACCCTGGGGTACTTCATATTATAAAAATATCAACGAGCAGCAGCAACATATTCACTCAATGCTATTACCGTGGCTAGGACCATACCTGAGAGCAGGCTTGATGCGGCACACTCGTGGATGTATATAGACTCTCTCCCACTGCTCTTTCTGTTGTTTTTCTTCATCTTCGGGTGAGCCTAATTAATGCGTTTCCTGCCGGCAGCATTCCATAATGTACAAGTGTCAGCCGTGGTTGCAGATTTTGCAGGTCGGCGACGAATGGTTTTTCATGTCGTTGAGACATAGCGTCAATATTTGGAAGAACCGAGACATTAGCCCTTTGGCCTTGTTTAGGGCCGGCGGGGTGTGCGTGATCCTCTCCATCTTCCTCGATATTGAAGGCTTTGCTCTCATGGAACCCGCGCTCTGTTGCTGACACATCGGAGTGTTTTCGGTGCGCAAGGCATTCTCGGGCGAAGAAGCGCTGGTTTTCACAGTCAAATACAAGGATAATGGAAAGTGAAGAACCCACTAATCCAGCTTGAATACTGCGAGATCTAACTTGCTCTAGCGTAGGAGAGAAGCACCAACCATGCGAGCTGGATCTAGAACTTGGGAGTCATCCGTACTTCTGCGAACCCGAGAGCGACTATTCGCCTTGCCCGGTAGCTGTCTTTGAGGCCAGATGTGCGGGAATACCCCCTATAACTTTCAGTTATCCAGAGCGTAGCTGCTTCTTGCCAGCACCTGATGTTTCAACAGGGCTCTGAGATAAAATATGAGAAACAGGAATTCGATGATTTTACTTCAAACACAATTGTAGATAGAGCATTTTCGCGTCACCTCTCTATATGGAGACTTCAAGTGCCCAACTTGGAGCAATTTATTCGTGTTAATTTTGGCACATGCCTGCTACTGGCTACTTACTGCTCGAAGCGCCAAAATGCTGTGCATGAGAGCATAATCTGAGGCTGAATTTCTTGAACATCTCTGTTCGCATGGGTTGACTCTTGATGATGTAACAGAGACCAAGGAAGTATAACGTATGAAGGATAAGAGGTTGAAGGGTGCAATGACATACTCATACTGGTAGTGAATGAGTTAATCAGGCCCTCCGTTGGTTCGAAGCGAGGGAAACATCTCCTCGGCTTGCATCGTATTGGATCGCGTTCCATCGTAATAAACAAAGAAGCCATCATTCGGATTCCTTCATACCGTTCGTGTGTCAGGATGATAGCTCGCGTATGGCCGTGTGTAAAACATCACTGATGCGATGCGATCGTTGACAGAAGCGACGTCTTGGCATCCCGTCGACAACACCAGTCGCAATGGCAAAGTCAAAGTATAATTATTTGTGACCTTACGATTCGCCGTCGAGATGCGATGACAGACGTAGTGCCATATGCCACCCCGCCAGTCGCTGTTGCGAGTTTGATGCGTGGGATATAGTCTCTGGATTTCACGCCTTGCGATTCGTGCCTCGAGATCCGACGAACCGAGACGATATCATGACGTCCCGCGAGCACCAGTCGTGCTTTCATGTCGTATACACAGACGACGGCGGAGAGGAGGCTCTCTGACGATACTTTTAAGGACATGGAACTGAAGGTATGCGGTTCCAGGATACGGCGAATTCGTACAGGACTTCCGACACAGCCCGTTCTTAGTTATATATCTGCTACCATTCATCCCAAAAGAAAACCGGACAGCCTCTAGTTTATTCTCTGCACGCCACTTCCAAGTCAAAGCTATACCGACTAAGTCATCATGAGATTCATTAATCCTAATCTTCTCCCAGTGGTCCTTCTGTTGGCGTCACTCTGCTGCGCAGCACCAGTGCAACAGCTACGCAACTACGATAGAAAGAGGGCAGTAACAACAACGGTAACGGTGAAAACACAAGCCCAGCCAACAACAACGACGACCGTGAAAGCACAACCAATGGCATCGACCACCACAGCCAGTGCCCCTGCAAAAAGCAGTGCTGCTGCTGCTTCGGCCACACCTGGCGCTCCTGCTGCGGCTGCTCCAGGAAAGCCCGCAATGGGCCCACCCAATCTGCTCTCCCAACTGACAGCGGAGCAAGCGGGAGGAGGAGTCCCAGGTGGTCCTCCACCACAGACAACATTCAGTGCCAATGCGATTCGAAACTTCAAGGTTGCAAATTTTATCGAGGGCATCGAGTCCGGCTTCTTCGCTGGGGCACTCCAGACTCTCAACAAGGACCCAACGTTTACGACTCCTTCGGCGGATGGAAAATCGATCTCCAATGTCACCACCCAGATTGCGGCACAAGAGCTCGTCCACAAGGCAACCCTGGAAGGGCTCCTGGGACTTGCTATGGAGCCCACGGTTCCTTCTTGCACGACCATCTTTCCCGTGACCGACTCCAAAGACTATCTTGCCAAAGCCAACGTGGTTACAAGTGCGGCGATCGGGGTCATTATTAATATCCTGCAATCTCTATCAGGAACCGACCCCAACCTCATCAGTCCTCTTTCGAGTATCCTCAGCGTCGAGTCGCAACAAGACGCCTTCTTCCGCATGAGCGGCTCCAACACACCCAGTGCCTCTCCCTTCAACACCGGTCTATCCACGACCTTTGCCTACAATATCGCCCTGACCTATGTCGACCCTCGCAGCTGCCCGCAGCTGCCTGACCTCGCCATCCTCCCCTCGCTGAACCTCACTTCGCCGATGGTGGGCGCCACCGCTCCGGCGACCCCTCCAACCTCCATTACTTTCACCGCGTCGGGCAATCTGCCCAAGGGCAATCTGTATATTGGCTGGGTGAACCAAGCCAACCCGGTCGCGTACTCTAACGTGACGGTGACCAACGGGATCGCCACGGCCGATATCCCGGCGGGCATGACGGGCATCGCGTTTGCGGCGTTGACGACGCAGACCGTGGCGATGACGGTGGACGGCTTAACTAATTCTACATTGGCGGGACCAGCTGTAGTTCTCATGTCTTGACCCAGACTTAGCGCACGTTGCATATACTGTTAGTTTGCGACCATGATACCTATTTCATGGCGGACGAAAAAAGTCCAGCCTTTGTTATTCTTAGCCCTATTGTTTCTTTAGCAGGTTGTTATTTTTAGCATCATCGTTGCTGCTGGAGCACCGATCGAAACGCGCTGGGACAGAGTATATAAAATTCGCGAGTACATAGTCTTATTATGGCACAGTTCGAGAAGTACATAAAACAATGCACGGTGTGGCTCTCTCTCTCGCCCCTTCCTTTTGGCCCGTGAACTGGAAAGAAAAGGGTTCTAGAGGCAGGTCCAAGCTGTGACAGAAATGGACCTCGCACATGGCACCGTCGTGTCAGAGGCCCATGCGAATAATGTCAGGTGATACTCTGCAACGAATGGTTTCGGATTTCTGGCTTCTTAGAAATGGCTATGGATGACGCAACCCTTCCGCGCGGAATGTAGGACCCCAAAATTATGGCGCATAAAGTGTCGTCGAGTAACCATTAGGAATTTCTGTTCCATCGAAGCAACTCGCAATGCTGTCCAGACACTTCGAAGGCGGTAGCGAAAGCCATGCTTGGATTATGTCATTGATGATGCTTGTGGTATATACGCCAATGTACTTGTCGTAGATCTGGGTTGAGCAGCAGACATGTTATGTTGTCATGAGAGCTGTTTGAGTGGTAGCGGGTTTTGATACGTGAGCGAAGATATAGGTGGTATGATATCAGAATATTAAACAGCATACGATCACTAGTGACTATGACGAACGGTACACTACTTCGAGAGCCTCCTTCGTCGCTTGGTCTCGGAACTGCATTGCTTCATGATCATTATACACTAGAGCGACGTACTAGTGCCGGAGCCTCTGAGACAGGCAACAGCTGCTGCTAGCATTGGCGATAGGCTCAGTTTCTGAGCAAGAAGGCGAGAGTGACCATGCTTGTAGCACTGCTTGGTAAGGTCTACAGCCAGCCGGCGACACTATGTTCTCATTGACCCTTGAGAACATACTCTCAATGAATCAAGAGCATATCTCGCCCTCATTTCTAGACAAACTGACTTGCCCTTCGAATTTCATCTCTCCAGCTACTATGGCCAGATTGGGCCTTCGAAGCTCATAGTGAGCTGTCGAACATTACATTCTCAGCCCCAGCAGTAATGCAGGCAGTTGTTCTAAAGTGTCATGAGGTTCCACCTCCTAAACCATCCCTCCATGCATAATGTTCCAATGTTCCTATCCCTCCTGTACTTGAGTGCAGGTATCTCTGTTGCATAGTCCTCCGACTTCGCAATATTCAGAGAATAAATTCGAAGGGTCGAAACCGTAAAATCATATCTACAAAGTTAATGCGTACTTGAATATTTATTTGTCCTTGTTGCTGGTCCTGGAGCCATAACAGTGAGTCGACATATTTCCATATCCTTCACTTGCACCTTAAAAGTTGCAAATTGGATTCTAAAGCCGTATCTTTATCTATAGGTAGCTGCGACGCAGCTACCTACTGTGGTACCCCTTGGCAAATTCTTCTGGGTCGAAATTGCCCCCACGTCGAATGTTTGCTACACGTATCAATGGCACACAAAGCAAATAAATAGTCATCATCGATAATATTATCAAGGCTTACACGAGCCTCAGATTCTCAGGAGGTATTCCCTGGCCATTGAAAGATTCTTCAGTGATATTATAATGAGATATGCAACCGCCCAAAGTTGTCCTCAGCTTTAATTCGGCTTACAAAATAAACCGAAAAATGATTCGAAATAAGATCGAAGAACGGCATGAACTCAAACAGTTAGACTACTTATCAACATTGGTCCGCGACCACAGTCAAATTCTGCCCGACGAGTTTCTGATATCTCAAGCAGCCATACCATTTCGCGTTCGATCGCTGGAAAGGTTCCAGTGTGTTCATCGCTGAATACTTTTTCTGTTGTTGAAACCAGACGACCCAAGATAACCTCGGTGGATAGGTCATGGTTGATGCACTCCAGAGTCTGCTATGGCTACATGTGATCATCAAGGAGACCTTGTGTCTCCACACGAATGCTCCAGATGGCCTGCCCCAGATCCGTCCCAGGACTACAGTGGTCGGGCACTATACAGCCAAAGTGGTCAGTACGAAACTGTGCCCGTCGTTCCATGTTGGGGTTTACAGTCGAATGGGCATGGTTTCAGCTGTAGCTTTGGCAGCAGTACGTTCACCGCGCTACTTTCACAAACCCTAAGGATTCAGCCCTGGATGCTGGCTCCTAGCATCACACCGAGACGACAACCAGATCCTTGATCACCATGAACGCAAGGCTTGCACACGATTCAGTACCGGTTCTCACGACTGCAGCAGCCACGGCATGGACTACGCGATCCTGCTTCTCTTGGTTGTCAAGAGATGCCCGAGATCTGGCGGGGAAATGCCCAGCCAAGGCAGGATTGATAATGACCCAGACCTCGGAGTCCATGCTGTCGCGCCAAAAGTCAGCCCTCCGGGTGCGGATTACCCCATATCATCATGGCCCAATATTAACGACGTCCATGTTGCCGTGGGACTTGGAGGGTCGCATAAGGATTGCGTTCCCTGAACAGGTCTGAGCCACCTCAGATGATCAGCCGGAACTTGAAATACATTGCTCTCAGGATAAATAAACCCCGGCCGGGTCCTTCGCCTCCAGGCCGTTTGGCCAATAAGTTGATGAGAATCGTCATAGGCGAGCCGACAGGGCATGGGCTGTTTATCCCAACATAGTCTACGGCGTATCTATCACGCCAAGCCCTATGGCACTTTCGTACCAACAGGGGATATCGGGCGAATCAAGTTCTCGGATTCGACAAAGTACTGCCTTCTTAAGTACCGTAGATCGGTGGTGGATTTGAGTCTTGGCCGGCTACGAGGGAAGAGTATTGTAGCCACCGAGTACCCGCTTTAAAATCTCGGGGGACAGGTTTGGAGTGTTTGGTGAGAATACGTCGTGAAACATTGTGCAAAGCGATATCATAGAATGCTGGGGTATATTAATAGTGATGGGTCCGACGTGGGGGCAAAGTGGCAAACGCTGCTTGAGCGAGTCAGCGATCAAAAGAGCAGACTTGCAGCCGGGGATTCTCGCTCAGGGGCAGGTCTATTTTCCGATGCCAGGATCCGCCGCTCTTGTCTCACTCGATTCCGCAGCAACATACTCCATACGCCCTTCGGAAATCCGTGGGCACTTCACGACGACGGTGTATGTGAGCACCAGGCGGGATGTATCGGCGCAAGCGCGAGCATACAGAAGGTGCATCGGAGCATGATGCGACCGAACGCGGAATTGAGTTGCGTGCGGCGTCCAGATTAATTAAGGGGCTCCTATGCGAGGTCAGGCAATGAGCAACGGCTTTGCGAGAGATGAAAGCTGTTTGGATGCATGAGTCTTGCCGGTGGAGACGCGCACTGGTGGACGAGCGCTAGCAGAGCGGTGCGTTGAGATTGAGTTCTCACGTTCTCCCGAGCGGTGCGTGGAGGATTGGATCCTCCCGTCCTTATCTAAAGTAATAACTCTAAGAACAAGCACAAGACCACGCGAGCTGCAATTTCGGGCAGCCCAGCAATACTCGTCGAGCTAGCCGTCGCCTTCTTCCAATCGCCATCGCCATCTCTCTCCATCCCCAGCTCCATATCCAGCCCGACGTACATGCTGCTCGGGGTCGAGCACCCCTGTTCGGACGGTGGTGGCCCCCGGTCGTCGGCTCTGGCGCCGATGATTGGCCCTGCCGGTCCAGGGTCCAGCGCCATCCATTGTCGTCACGGCTCGTCCAGCACCGCTTGATCGAAAGCGCCCGATACGTACGTTCAGGTTGCCCGCTCTCGTGTCCGGGGCACAATACCACCCCAGAGCTCTTCTGTACATGATTATTGACCATGGGCCGGTCCAGGATACGGCCGCAGCGCCGACCGGGAGGCGGGCCCGGCTAGGATGGCTCGCCCAGACACCATCTACTTGCTTCTTCCCATCTTTCTGGCCGTTTCAAACGGGTGCGTGCCGGGGGGTTGCTGGTTCCGCGGTGGGAAGATCGAACGAAAGGCTCTCTTTGCACGCACTGCCTAGGCGCATGAGTCTGCTGCGTCGGCTCCACCTGAACTCAAACCCTACCGGGCGGGTGTGCAGCTGTCTGCTACAGTTGCCGTCGCACTGCGTTATCGCCTCGTTAAGGAATAATGCCGATCGATCAATTATGAGATGAGGCTGCCAGCTGTTCGCCTTATCACCCTCCCACGCTCTTGGGGCCATGGATCGATAATGGAACCCCCTGGAGGATCGGCCGGCCACAAACAATGTCGAAACAAATTCCTTTTCACCTGTTCTATTACCATCTGGGGTTGCGCGTCCGCGAAACTGACGTGCCGTCGCCCATCCCAGCACCCTCTTTATAACCCATCCCCTTCCCATTTCCGGCCTCTCCTCCTTGACGTTGACTTCGAATCCGATCGGGCGCCTTTCTCAAATTCCCTGGCGGCCTGAACAGAAAGTCCCCACACAGTCTTTACTCACCCATCATGCTGCGATTGCGAACGAGTATCGTGCTAGCCACCCTTCTCATCGCAACCTATATCAGCTTTTCCCGGAGCTCGATCCGTTCCAATGTGCAACTCTTCCAGGGCAACTCGGGATCCGCGAATCTGGATTGGGCGCTCGATTTAGGTCACCGGAAGAGCACTGGGCCCCCCGAGCAGCGTCCGATTGAAGAACAGCAGCCCGAAAACCAGTACAAGACGTATGAGGAAGAGCATGAAGCTCTGAAATCGTGAGTGTAGCCTTGGCTGGTCCCAATGGATCCAATATTGATCAAGCCTAGGAAAACGGGCGCCGGGTCCATATTTGGGAACACCTTAAATAATTTGGTTGATACGGATGAGCAGCTGGTATCATCCGCTACTCTCCGACCGACCGGACACAGGTTCGAAAATGCGACGCTGTACGAATTCAACCCTTACCCAGAATACAACAGCGACGCATGGAAGACGCAGAACCAAGGCAAATATGTGGAGTGCGATGGGCCCGCCGGACGTATCCCGGATATGCTCGTGTTTTCTGGCCACTCCAAAGCGTTGGAAGATCCGCCCATGGGCTCAAACCAAGATTTGGATATCAACAGCAACTTGTGCTTCGAGAGAAAAACTCGACTTGGTCCCTACGGGTATGTGGGTGAGGAGGGAGATACCTTCATGAAAGAGGTGAAGGGCATTTCGACCAATGTGAATTGGGATAAGGTCAACTGGGGCAAATTGCAAAAGCAATGCATCGAAAAGAATGCTGGTCGTTACAGTGAGGCTGGTAAGTTGCAAACGCCGGGCTGGGATTCAATTTTCTACCTACGTCACCCTTCCGCTCGAAGACAAAAAACTAAGACGAGACCTCTAGGAGCAGACAAAAGCAAGGGTGGAGCTCGCAAGCAGCAAAAGCCGAAACGTGGCACTCGGACGGCACTGCTACTACGCGGTTACACCGGCATGGTCATTACCGACGACGAAAAGCAGACGATCCGAACCTTGGTAACAGAGTTATCCTTGAAAAGTGGAGGGGAATACGAAGTCTTCCTCCTGGTACAACAAAAAGACGATAGTTTCAAAATCGAAAACAACCAAACTGCTTACCAGGAAGCCCTTCAAAAGCATATCCCCCAGGAGTTCTGGGATATATCCGTCCTCTGGACCGATTCCGAGATGCAGAATCTGTACCCCACGATCCCCGGCGAGTTCCAAAACGTGCACCGATCGCAGTGGTTTTCCGTCCAGAAATTTGCCCAGGATTATCCACATTTCGACTTTTACTGGAATTGGGAGCTGGACTCTCGCTATACTGGTCACCATTACGACTTTTTGGAGAAACTTGCCCGATTTGGCACTAAGCAACCGCGAAAGGGTCTTTGGGAACGGAGTAATCGCTATTACATCCCGAAGGTTCATGGAGCCTATGATACCTATTTCCGCAAGCAGGTGGAAAAGATTTATGGCCGGGTTGCTGTCTGGGGTGCTGTTGCTGTCCGAAAAATCACACCAAAAGGTCCATCACCTCCCACATGGTACCAATCAAGCGACGACTACTCCTGGGGGGTTGGAGATGATGCCGACTATATAACAGTTGCACCGATCTATAACCCACAAACTTCAGGCTGGATTGACCGGGACGCAATGACCGGGTACGAAGGTGCGGCCAAGACACCACGGCGTGCAACAATTGGCACACAATCACGTTGTAGTAGAAAGCTACTCCAGATCATGCATGAGGAAAATCAAAGAGGGAACCATGTCAGTAGCGAAATGACACCACAGACGGTGGCACTGCATCATGGTCTAAAGGCCGTATATGCTCCTATACCTATGTGGTTTGACGTCGAATGGGATCCCAGGAGTCTTGATAAATGGTTCAATCCAGGCAAGGATAGAGATAGTGGCGGAGGAGGGGACGCAAGTCCATTCAGCTGGGGTGGAGAGGGTAAGTTTTCGGGGAGTACGTGGTATTATAGAGCGATATCACCTATGAGGTTATGGAATAACTTCTTAGGTTGGGAGGATACGGCTGTTGGCGGATCAGAGGTCAGTTCTTCTACTTTTATTTATTCCATTGCCCCTATCTTCTGTGTTTACTTCTGTCGTTACTTATCACTAACATGAATTACAATTTAGTGGGAGAAAACTCACGGTCGAACCTGTCTACCTCCGATGCTTCTTCATCCTATCAAAGATGTAGAAAAACCACCCCCAAATTTCGTTTCCACATCGCCTCTACCGTATTAGATATCCGGCAGTTTCTAGATTTAAAGAGTACATAACTTAAGAAAATGTAATTACAATTTTATGGCTTGTAACGTCTAGCTTGTGACTGAGCAAAAAGATTTCACTGCTGGCATTGGCAATTGACACTTCCAATCCAGGCATCAATAATTTCAATGTGGCTTACAGCGTTTGTTGGAGGAAAATCGAGTAGAGCACTCTTGAGCATGCTAATAACTTCAACGAGACTCTGAGAGACTCTGACACGTCCAAGGCCAGCGGCGAGTACATTTGTCTCAGAATGATGGAATGTTAGGTACAAAACCCTGCTCCAAGATTATAGATTATTTGCCTTTAGTTTATCTTCTTTGACGTCGATCATGCCTTGAAGTGAGATCAAGAATAAGGTAAGTTTCTATACATCAAATAGAACACGGCCCTTGAAACAGGCAGCGATAACGAGTGTATTTAAATTAATAAGGGAGATCATATAGACTTATAACGCTGTCAAGATTGTAAAGGCTTGTTCAATCTGGAAAGCTGTATTTTTGAAATAAGCTTTAATTGTACTGTTTTACGAACAGAGCACTATTATGTTGTAATAGGTTGATAAAACTGTTCCTATTATTCAAAAAGCCAGGGGGCCACAGCAATGTATGTTGACTAGCTAGAAGATAAGCAATCCCAGGGTAAAAACACTCCGAAGGGTTTAAATAACCCAAAGTGTAGATCTGCTTCTCTACTCATTTCAGCTCGTATAGCCCACTTTCCTTACTAGAATACTCATTTCTGCCTCCCTGAACCCCTATCTGCTTCAGCTGTTATAGGAGACACTGTAAATATTGTAGGGGACTGGCCAGGAGTTGAAAGAGAGTCCCCCGCCAGGCTTAATATTCAGATAATTGCCGTCCGCTCTCTGCATGACATACTGGCTACTGCCGACGTACGTGACGTTATAAATTTCAGCATCGCTCACCGAGACAGAAAGGTTGGATTGCTGCGACATGTACATGCTGTCGACCGCGCTCGTGATGTGAAATTCGGTGCCTTCTTCAGCCAGGGCGTGGAGGACCCAGCGCTGAGCGACATCCTCGTGAGCCGCGGTGGCTAGGGTGGTGCCAAAGTTCGTGCTGTTGGACGGGTGGGAGAGAGCGTAGCCGTTGGACTCAAATACGAGATAGCGGCCCTCCGTCAGGTAGCCTCGCACACCCTTGAAGCCATCTTCGTAGACTAGCGAATCCTTCTCGGTTTGGTTGCCGTAAGGAATGCCGGCAACGTACTCGCTACCAGAACAACTACCGGTCCACTCCACCGAACAAAAGCCGGAGTACATACCAATAATGTTGCCATCGTCATCTTTGATAGGAGTGGTAGGTACTGGAAGATCCGGGATGCTGTAGTCGGGCTGTAGTTCAAGGTCTAGTCAGACGGCGATTTAAGCTCGTTCAGGAGCATGATAACCTACATTGTCGAAGTCAAAAGCATTGACAAGGTTAGACATGTGCTCTCGTCGCCAGTTAGACAGCTGTCCAGTGGTAACGTTCTCATATCCCTTAGCGGTAAGAAATTCCTCTGTGTATTCTGAATTAATTGCTGGTTGGTTGAACTTCAGTGCGGATTACCTACCAACGAACATAATCATCGAGGAGTGATCGGCGCGCTCTGTGAAGACTTTCCCGCCACGAGTAAAGGGGGAGATGATCATGAGAGGGATACGAATACCTGGCCGATGCGTAAGTGTTCCTTGTTCCATGTCAGCTGAATGGACCGGGAAACTTACCTGGACCAGAGAAGGTATAACCCAGCTCTCCATACGGATCTTCAAACCATTCACCGGCGGTTCCTTCTGGAGAGATCAGAGGATAGACGGCATCACCCCAACCGCCGGCCTCTATCACACCAATTGTTAGATTCAAAGGTTACCAGTCATATGAGTATATTCCTACCATCGTAGTTAATCATAACGATAGTCTCATTATAGTTCTTGCCATGAATAGCAGCACTGACAACCTCGTTGATAAACCAGGCACCGTCATTCGGTGCATTTGGCGAATGCTCTTGCAAAGCACCCGGAGGGAAGACCCAACTGACCTCTGGAAGGGTTCCGTTAGCAGCAGCAGCCTTGAAAGAATCCAGACTGTTGGCGCCATCAAAAGCGAGACCTCGCTGATACAAGCTTGAATTCACGGCTGCCTCTTGGAACGCTGCGAAATAAAAGAGCCCGCTATTGGTAGCCCAATCGTAGGATTCCTGGTATGATCGCCAGTTAACACCGGCTTCATCGAGGTACTGCGCGAACGCGGGCCAGTATAGGGGAAGGCAATCCAGATTCGTAGCCGTACAACCTGGATAATTTAACCTTCCGTGACATTAGAATGGTCAAGGTCGACAACTTACCGTTCGATTGCTGGTCATCAAGAATAATACCACCGGCTCCCAGCTCCTGGAATCCTCCAGGAACATTAATCGTGCCAGACTGCATATAAAGATAAGCATTACTACCACGAGGTACATAGGTATGAAACCACTTCTTGTTACTATATTATCTCGAAAAAAAAGGGTCTTTCACGGATTATGTTTGTGAGCAAGATTGATAGCGAAAAAGTACGAACCTGCCAATACCACCTGTTGGGGTCAGTATTCGAAGTAATGCTAGCCTGAGCAAACCATTAGTTTCATGAAACCGTATTGCAAAGGTCAAAATGAATACATGATATGCATCTCCCACTGTGTAAGCATCGGCCAAAGCATAGTGATACGGAATATCCTGGCGCTTGAAATAGCCCCAGGACTGGGGGTCGTCGATTTGCGCCCACATGTTCATTAGACCACCTTCCAGAACCTGCTGGGTCGGAATCCAATTATTGGCACCCGCACAGAGACACTGGCTCTTATTGTAGTTCTCCTCCCCACCAAGGTAGTTTAGCCAGTAGGGTAGAAGCCAGTCCGTCTCGTTGGTAAGGCCGGTGACATTCCTAGACGTCTTGTTAGTGACGTACAGCAGGGCACATCCGAATCAGATAGAAGCCCTAAGATGCAAGTCATACTCACTGGTACCAGACAGAGCGGCCATCGGGATTGATCTGGACGTTAGGATCGGCAAAGCCACGAACCCCAGCCATGGTACCAAAGTACTGGAAAAGTCAGAATATAGACTTAGATTGGTGCAGTATGCATCGACGAGGTAGGCACTCACGTGCTGGAAGGAACGGTTTTCCTGCATGAGCATAACTACATGCTTGACGTCCTTAAGAGAGACGGCATTGGCAAGGCTGGCAAGCGCCAGCAATGCAACGTACTTGGACATTGTCACTGATCAACCAGAAGAGTAGTGCTCAGAGACGTATGACCGGTGAGGAGTGACAGTGTACGCCTCCGTAGACGACGGATTAGCTATTTATTTATATCTCAATGCGGAGGTGCCAAAACTCGGGGAAAATATTCTGCGCTACTCAAGTCGTTAGGAGTCTTATAATTCGCACGCAATCTCTGTGGGTTCAATGCTTCGTATAATGCAGCAGGCAAATATATCCGTTCCCTATTGCAGTTGAATGAGGACCACGTGCTGTTATCACACTCATTGTAGTTAGTTTGAAGAAGGCAGACATGGATCCGAATGTAAGCAAGGCTTATAGTGTATAAAGGTGCTAAATAATTGATTCTGCAGACTCGTGGTGTGGTTTTTCTAAAACCAATTGAATGCCAAGACTATAAACGTGATGACTGCCAGCGGATTGGACAAGCATAATATGCCTTGAAGACAATTAAAAAGAGGTATAGAGGCACATGAATGTACACGAAGCCTTTATATCCTAGCTAGGACTTACTTTCTTATCTTTTAGATCCTTGTATTTTGACCAAGGAGAGTGTGAGCGGCTGCGCCAATTCCTACAATCTCTATTACTGACAGTTCTTTTTATTTTCCTACTTATTTACAAATTGAATTCAGCTAACTCAAGCTTATGATGTGTTACATGTACCGGAATTTCATTTCACAAGCCCACAGCTGTTATAGCACATACTAAGTTCATAAGGACTCTTAAACTTACAGAAATACCTTCTGTCCTCATAGGCCTCAACGGACACCGTCAATTTATTTAGCTGCCTTTATAGGTAAAGAGTATGCATATTAGCCTGCTGTGCCGTAAGCTTAGGACAAAAACTGTTGCCTGCATATCAACTATTGATGACCCCTATCAACGTATCCCACTTTTGGCGACCAGTAAATGCCACACGTGTGATGGGTGTACCGAAAATTCCACCACTGTAATTTGCAAGATTATATTATGATGTGCTCATTAAGATTTTATGCAGGTACCCTTGTAGAAGTCACGTCTAGCTTCTCCAGTGGGGCATGTAAATGGGTATCACAACCAATATCCGAATCAATCCACAACACCCATTCTAAGAGCTAGTTTTACAGAGCCTATAACGTCCCTTGAAGTATGCCATGGGCCTTGCAAGCACGAGACATGACTTCACGCACGCACGCTGTATAGATGTGCAGAATTGCAAAGTGTTCAGGACAGAAGTCGGTATCGTGCTAACCTTTGAAGATTTTTAGCATTTCTTTGAACATGATCGGGTTCTGAATCCGCTCTTATCTGCCGTTTCCTTGTGACCTAGGTCTTATCACCATCGCGCAGTGTGTAATGTCAGCAATCGATGAACCACTGCTCGTTCACGACAGTGAACCCGCAAGTCAGCGCTGGAAGCAAGACAACCGCAATAATAAAGCCCAAATCTGCACTCGAGCTTTTTTAGTAACCCTCGTATTGATACCATTGACAACATTTTCCATCTTGTTTCTACAATGGCATTCCCTGTTCGAGGCGTCAAAAATGGAATCAACACCGCATCCTGACCAGGTTGTAGCAACAGAACCTGAGAGAAACCTAAAGTTCTTACTCCATCCAGAAGACCATATCTTGCGCGACGCCAGCATTAGGTACTTCTCGTGGAATATTAGCAAAGCAAAAATAGCTCCCAACGGTGTTCAAAAGGACGCTTTTCTTATAAACAGTATGATAAAAACCATCTCAGTTCATTAGCTAGGAAACTCTGACAGCAGTAGATGAGTTTCCGGGTCCTACAATCGAGGCTCGATCTGGTGACACACTCGAGATCGAGGTCTTTAACTTTGCTGAGGAAGGAGTGTCCCTCCACTGGCATGGCTTATATATGAGAGGTATTTGTTCTATTACTTTGTGATGAGTAGATCTCTTATTAACCTGCATCTGACAGGCGCAAATCATATGGATGGTCCAGTGGGAATTAACCAATGCGCTATCCCGGTGGGGGGAAGGTTTATATACCGAGTACCAATTGGCGATCAAGCGGGAACTTTCTGGTAAAGCACAACGATACCTTTGGCAATATGCATTAACTAGCTTTAGGTATCATGCACATTCGGAAGCTCAACGGGGCGATGGGCTGTACGGGGGCCTTGTAGTCCACAACCCTGCAATTGTGGAAAAAACCTCCTACCGGTACGACAGTGAGCTTTTGTTCTTGGTGGGCGATTGGTATCATTGGCCGTCCGCGAAAGTTCTTGCCACGTTCATGAGCCGTACAAGCATCGGGCTAGAGGTTTGTTTGTGGCTATTCCACGAAAGTTCGGAAGCTGATTGAGCCAGCCGTGTCCCGATTCTCTCCTTATCAACGGCCTTGGCTATTTCGAATGTGCCATGGCCACCCACGGCGCTCCAGTTGACTGCAACAAGATAGAAAAACCGTGGCTCTTATTAGATAAACGATTTCGTTATAGAGTCCGGCTTGTAAACGTCGGGTGAGTAATCTATCACTACTACGTGTTAGCACACACATAATGAGTTTTTAGTTCTCTGACTGGTATTTCTTTCACGATACCGGACTCGGAAATGGAAGTTATTCAAGTAGACGGAGGCCAGCCAGTAATTTGGCATCGATCAAACTCAGTAGGTATCCTTTACCCTGCCGAGAGGGTAGATTTCGTTTTGGGATGGCCCAAGTCGGTTGTAGACGCCAATACTGAGATAATTATTGAGTTGGATAAAGAGTCAGTACATACATTTATTCCCATTTTTCAGTTGCCAAAATAGATCGTATATTTAGATCTGACTACGGTAGATATTTTTTACGGCCTAACTTTGCTCTTACACCTGTTCAGTCTTTCCTTCTCGCTGCAGAATCTGCAAATCAACAGACTACAAAGAACGAGGCAGAAATTATTCGATTCAATCTTCAAGAGGCAACGGGACCGTCACTTACCCACCCGCTGCCAAATGCAGGGAAGAACTTCATGATATACATCGACATTGAGATTTTGAACCACCTAAACAGTATTCCTAGAGGTTTCATCAATCATACAACTTGGGAACCGCAAAACTTACCGCTAATTGCCCTGAACCGTGAAGATTGGGATAGTCATCAACTTGTACCGTGGACTGGTCCTGAACCTATTTGGATTGAGCTAACCATCAATAACGTTGATAGTTCTGGCCACCCATTTCACCTTGTAAGTTTCTTGGACGGGTAGAGGTACACTGGCTAATATAGGTGCCTTTCTAGCACGGCTTTGACTTTTACGTTATTGCCTCTTACGAAGGAAAAGGTGGTTGGGACTACTATAACCCGTTCAACCCGTCCAGGCCCCCACGTGGTGGTCCCTTTAATCTCAAAAATCCGATACGCAAAGATACCGTATATGTGCCTCCTTGGGGTTATGTGGTTATCAGATTTCTCGCCGATAACGAAGGAATTTGGGCACTACACTGTCATATACTGTGGCACCAAGCGAGTGGGATGGTTATGGCTTTCCAAGTACTTGGGGACGAACATAAAGGCCTGAGTAACAATATTATTGGGTTGAGCGCGAAGCAGTTTTGTAAGACCTAGCAATGCAAAAGACTACCTTTGTATAATTTAAGTAGTCCTTTTAGGACCTGTCAAGATACTTCACTATTTGTATGCAGAGAGTAAGAGACAAAGGGTGTAGGAGTGTTGGTGGTTGAGAAAGCCAGGGGCTCGAAATAGGTCTATGAACGGAAGACACGTTTGCTATCAAGATTCAGGCTAGAACTTCTGAGAGCTAGCACAATGTAAGCTTCTCTCCATTGAAGCTTAAATACGATCCCGCAATAAACATGAAAGGAGGAAAGGGAAGTATCATTCTTTGCCAGGAATTTGCGGTTACTACGCAGGGCAAAATGTCGTTACTAGGGATGTATAGTCAGGATCTTGGCGCATGCACTAATCCTGCAAGGCATGCTCATTAGCTCATCACGTACTTGATGTGAGCAAAAACCACAAGGTACGGAGTACAAGCCTTTTGCACATCCACAAGTGTTTCGGCCGATTCACCTACCTAGATAACTGATTATATTAATATACTCATGTACCTAGTAGTTAGCAACATCCCTTTCCTCCCATTCACACCAGCCGCTATGATATTCCTTCCCTTACTTTCCTGACAAATCATCTTAGTTAATTCAATGCCCTTTGATACGATAAAGAGTAATGGGAATTCCCGTCTGCCTTGATTTACTAGATGCTTCAGAAAACCTTTGCGATATCGAAAAGCCTTGAATGAAAAAAAAGTGAAAGGGCTACAAAAGAGAGACTTGACTTAGCCAAGTTATGTAAAGAAGGTCGTTTGTTTCATTAGGTAACACCTACACAGCTAAGATGGATTGTCTGGAACATGCGTCAACCAGCGGCGAAAGAAGGCGACGTGCGAGGGACATAATGATGGATATTGATAGCACGGTTCAGTAAAGAAGTAAAAGTGTTGTTAGACTCGAAAAGCAGAATCACGTCTTCTCTACTAAATACATGTAAAGGATTCGAAGACTGTACCACCGATGTGATCACTACGTGTTTCTTATTGCTATTAATGCCAATGGATATGCAAGGAAACCAATTATTCTTCTGCCCTGAGGGGCTTCTTATCCCGAAGATCGACTCCAAGCCACAGCAGGTCATGCCGGCTATAGTGGCCGCAGACATCTATAAATCCTTTGGCATGAAGGATACTTGTCATATCTAGATTTGCATAGATGATACCTTCCTCGTCCTCTGGAAGATCTGCGGTCAACTGACGGCCGTCTGGTCCAAAAACGGCAGAAGTGCCTCCTCCAGGAGTATTCATTGCCACACCAGTTTGTGTTCGCATGAGATCGATGCTCTTTTGGGAAATTACTGCCGTGGTATGTATGACAAATGACTGTGATTCAATCGCATAGGTTCGTGACAGGTTACGAGCACCTAACACCACACTAATTAGCATGAGAAAGGTGCATCATGGTCCTACTTCTTACCATCTCCCGACATAGACCACAAATCCGAACCTCCAGTGTGAGGGGCAACCGGCGGCCATGCTGCGATATGGACATCTTCAGTTTGCATATACGTGTGGTATTTCAGCAAAGGCTGGGTGTGTTCCCAACATGCAAGAGCGCCTACGCGACCAATCCCCGGAATTCTACCACGTTCTGGAGCGAGGATGCGGATGCCTCCCCAAAAATGGTGCGTTCCATGTGGGTGGCCTTAAGCTTGCGGCGTTGCATCAGGATAGTGCCGTCAGCACCGATAAGCGCCTGGGCAATGTAGAGGGACTGCTTATAATTCTCGGCAAATCCGAGACACACAGCAATGCTGTTCTCTTTGGCAGCAGTGCAGATCTGCTGCATCTCGGGCGAATCAGCCTTCAGCGAGTTCTTGTTGTAGATGGCGGTCATGTCAACGTCGACGCTGCGGGCCCTGTAAGTCATTGCACGCACATCACCTTCACATTCAGAATCAGCGTTGTCGTGATAGATAGCTTCAGAGGCAGCAGCTTACCAGATCCAAGATGGGTAACCCGAAATCCAGCACTCGGGGAAGGATATCAGTTGGGCACCATTCTTCGCCGCCTCTTCAATCAGCCGACATGTTTTCTTGAAGGTGGCCGGAAGGTCGAGCCACTCGGGTTCGGCCTGGGTAACGGCGACGCGCACCGCCTTGGTAGAATCGACAGCGACCATGGCGGAGACTTTGGCAACAAGGACGGAGAGAAGAGCTGTTCGAATCCCACCATGCAGCATTGGGGTACATCATCGACCTTATAGAGGCCCAGCGAGGAGGTCGAATCAACGGGACGCCACTCACTGGACATCAGCTGAGCCGGGCTACATATTACTTAAGGCCATCAGTAGCCATTACCGTCAGAACTGCATTGGAGCTCTATCAGAGCCTTATCAAAGGCGGCTTCTTGCTGCCACAGAATCAGCTGCGGCGCTCCTTATCCGCAACTCGCTTAGGCGATGCCGTTCTATCAGCTGCGGAACGATAATCCCGCCTAAAACAGCCTTGTCAATAGAAGTCGTTTGAATCATGGTTCTGTAATCACGGAGCCAAGTTGCTGCAGCGAATTACAGACGCCTGACTGCCTAGGACTCCCCCGTTGGGAGTAGAGAATATTGAATCGGAGGGATTCCATCGAGAATGGGGCCGCATGACAGGGCGCCATTGCAGAGGCCGGATCCCGACGGTCTGGTTAGGAACCTTGGCTGTAATTCTGACCCCGACGTCGAAATTTGCCATCGTACGCCATGGCTACGAGTAAAATCGAGATTTAGCCCTTACAGCGCAGCCCCATTCGCTCTATCTAGCCGGCTTATGGATCGCTTGGCTCGTTATCTTGACGAAGCATGAGCTGGGGTTGTCCCATTCACTTCACGGCCACCATGCTGCTGGTTCGAGGGCGTTGGATTGTACTCGTTACCTCCTCTACAATATATACTCGGCCACACTCCCCTTCCAGTGCCCATGCAAACTCCTAACTCTGACAGCATCATATCCCCCGCGTCGTTGTTGGTTATTCGTTGAACTCCAGCATTCTCGGCAGCAGCAGTCGAAATCATAACGACCAGAACAGCAAGAGCAATAGCCAGGCCATGGCTTTCGGCATTCTCGAATCCTCCAACAATGCTCGGCCAACTGGCACAACCCTCCTCGAGGACCTCCATGCGAATGGGGGCCAAGTTGAGGCCGAAGTTATCTTGGTGCCTCAACCCTCCTCGTCGCCAGACGATCCGCTGAACATGTCGCGTCTTAGAAAGGAGTTACTCTTCGCGACCATCGTATTCGGTGCCTGCGTTACTGGTGTTGTGGGGCCACTTCTGGTTCCAGGATTCTCCATTATCGCCGCGGACTTCAACGTTACGCTAACGCAGGTTACCCTCCTCAATGGCGTCCTACTCATGGGTCTGGGCATAAGTTCTTACTTGTGCTCTTGCTTTGCCCAGATCTACGGTAGACGGCTCGTGTACCTTTTCACTACCGTGCTCTGCATCGCGGCCTGCTGCTGGGGAGCAGCCGCGAAATCATACCACTCCCTTCTCGCGGCGCGTTTCTTCCAAGGTAAGCTATATGCTCTCATAAGAATGATAAAATCGTTAAAAATCTAGGCCTGGGGATGGGTGGATTCTTTGCGTTAGCCGGGACGGCCTCGATTAGTGATGTGTTCTTTGTTCACGAGCGTGGCTTCCGAGTCGGAATCTGGAACTTTGCCGTGATCGTTTTCCGTCAATATGACTCCGATCATCAGTGGATATGTCATTACAAACCTCTCTTGGCAGTGGAGCTTCTGGATCCTGGCCTTGACCTTTGGAGTTGTGTTGGTGATGACTGTGTGCCTTTTCTCGGAGACCACCTTCGAACGCGAAACGACAACCGAAGAGCCGATTCGAACGCTACATCATACGGAAGTCATCACAGTACCATATACACCTGGCGAGAAAGAAACAGCTTCGGACGCGGACAATGAAACCGCGGACAATGCTGTCGGTCAGCTCATCAACCCAGCCAAGTTCAACCTTTCTCGTGATCTTGGGCTCGGGAGCTTGAAGATCCACGGCCAAATGCGCATTTTTGAGATGTGTGTCACACCCATCATGCTTCTCAGGCACCCTGGTGTTATTTGGGCCGCGGCAATGTGGTCAGTTACATTCACCTGGGTTATTATTCAGGGTGCTGTAGCCGATCAGATTTTCGAGGCGCCTCCTTACAACATGTCGGCCATTCAAGTCGGCAACCTCGTCGGTGTTGCACCGCTCATCGGTTCTGCGCTGGGAACTTTGGTCTCCGGACCGTTGAGCGACTGGCTGGCTTTGTTCATGGCGAAACGGAACAGTGGCATTTATGAGCCTGAGTTCAGATTGTTCCTTGTCATCCCAGCTCTCATCTCCATTATTATTGGTGCCTTCGGGCTGGCTTCCGGGATTCAAAAGGGCGCCTCTGCTATTGTCTGCGGTGTATTCTTAGCAATTATCAATTTCTCTGTTGGCGTAGGTTGCACTGGCATTGTTTGCTACAGCAACGATGTCTTCAAGCAAAATCCTGGTGGCGTCTTTGGAGTAGTCATGGTAAGTTTTTTCCAACATTTCAACCTTTGCCCTTGGGTTAATCCAAGCACTAATTAATTCCATGGTAGCTCATCAAGAGTGTATTCGCTTTTGGACTGACCTTCATGTTTAACGACTATTACACGGCGCATGGCCCCCTCAAGTTTTTCTCGTTATTCGGTGGGCTTACAGCTGGCGTTATGCTCACCACCATTCCTATCTATATTTACGGCAAGAAGATTCGCGATTGGTCGGATAGAAAGGGTCTGTTGGAAGCCACCGCATGGTAATTTGATGTAATGTATCAGTCTGGCACTGCACCAAGTCAACTATTAGGCCTGGTTATCACGGTAATAGGGAGCGCGTGTTTGACCATGGAGGCTACACGCAAGTTAGATATTCATTAGATGATAGACTTTTACATACATTCCGAAATTGAACAAGAGGCTTCAGAATTACCTCTATCAAAGACCTTACGCAATGATTAGAGTATGTCTCTTCTGCTCTGACTAGCCTAAGTCCAAATTAAAATTCACATGTAAAATTTCCTTCGTGAACCCCCTTGCCTCTCGTCAGCTCCTATATGCATATGGAGGCAGACCGTGGCTTGAAGTCATTGAGTTATCACTATTGTACTATTGAAGATTTTGACGATGGTGAGTCGTCATGCGTCATCATCATTAGTACCTGGCGAGCTTTCATTTTTTAGCACATGTGACCCAAATGACTTATCGCAAGATGAAATTTGTACTTCAAGGCCATAAATTCGCCATTTCTGTTTGAAAAAATGGCCCAGCTGTACTAGGGCAATCAATTATTGCTCTGTGATCCCACAGTCCCTTCGGGTATCAACGGCGGCAATGATTCCCGACTCCAAAAGTCCGCATGCTCAGACACAATTCGGGGATCGACGCCGTAAAGGCAATGGCCCTAAATCCCAAGCCCCTCTTCAAGCTTCGACACCGCCCACCGCTAGAATAACAAGCATTGGAGTGAATGTGAACGCTGGGTTTGTCGGGCCACCGCGTAGCTACTCGTATTCTGACTCGCCCTTTTGGCTAGTGGTACGTCGCTAGTATTATGACAATTGCCACATCGACTACCGCCGGCCTAGATACTGACCCTTCTTCACAGTCAAAGATAGAGAGATAGAAATGAATAATAACATTGCGCAAGATAAAGAGGCTTATCACAGGCGGCCAATTGAACCGCACGTTAGCCTAGGAGGCACAGAGGTACATACCATGTACGCCTACACATCAAACAATTAACTTTCCAATCCACGGCTATTTCTTCGGCTGCAGGCATTTCAATTTTAAGTGCACCCACCTAGGTTTACTGCCGTGGCTTTGATCGACCTTGCTCTCGAATTGATAAGAACGGCTCCAATTCTGATCGTCAGTTTAAATCTTCAAATATCTAATTTTTTAACTGCTGATTTCTATAATAATACTTCGAAAGTCTTGACCCAAGCAGTAATGATATTGCGAGGCTGACTTGTACTCTACTATATCAAAGGTTTTAAAGAATCCAATAGGCGAGGCAACAGCCTGTGTAGATCAATCAGTAACGATCAAGTCCTGGCAGAACTTTTTAAAGAGGGACTTAATACTCTGTCCAAATTTAGTGAAGGAGACGTATGAATCAAACGAGAGAAGAAATAATGTGCATTCACTTGATGTCATGTGGAGGAACTGCCCTGCTTTAACACTGGCACTCTCTATGGATCTACCAAGGCGGTAATCCTAAATGTAACTTATATCATAGAATCGATCGCGCTTGACGATGGTGCTATAAAGATATGGTAGCATACAAGCCTCAAGCAAAGATGAAGTCATGCCTTGAGCGATGAGAAAAACGCAGAAAGGACGATTATTTCTAGTATCATTCGAATCGCAAGGTGCACTATTCAAAGGCTGGGAAGGTAGAAAACCCAGTTGAGAAGTCCATGTCGGCCAAAATCCCTGGCGCAATGCTAAAGACTGTATTTGCGTCCAATACTGGGTTGCCATCATCAGAGATGGATTGATCGTTGTCATTGTTCCACAAAGAATAAACGACCTCATCATTCCATTGTGCATCGTCAGCCAGATATACTCCTTCCTTGTCGGATGTATCTGCTGACATATTGCCCATGTAATTACTAAATCTCATTGGCAAAGCTGCGACGATCTTCCACCTATTTCCAAGCTCCTGCAGCAACAGTATAGCCTTTGCAACTCTTGGCCAGCGTGTTTGCATGGCTTCCAGAGCCTCCAGGCAGATCCTCAGTTTATTTATTGCCTGCGTAGCAAGTTCGGACCGCGAATCTGTAGCTCTGAGGAGATGCATAATCGCTGCTGTTAAAATATGGTGTATAATAAAAGGCGGTGCTGTATCAAAACCGGAAACCTTGCGAAATATGAATAAGAGCCGGGCTATAATAGATGCACTGATGGTCATAGCGCGTACAGCAAGACGAAAAGAAGTACTGTTTGTTGGCTCCCGAAGGTATGGGCGGTGTATAAGAATAGTAGACATCTGATATGACATCTGTAAGAAAATGGCACTATTTGGCATATTGGATCTTTGAAATTGAAGGCGCCTATCAGTATTACGATAGAAGGTAAGAAGGCTTTGTCGAGCCTCCAAGAGGAGTTTACCTTGTTTGCAGGATTCAACCTCAGACGGCTCAAAGGCGTAGTTATGTTCATGAGTCAGGGTTGGACTCTCTCAAGAGCACACATAGGGTAGATTTCTAACATCTGCTCCATATATTTGTCATGAATGAACCCTAGTTGGCAGTGGTGATCAAAAGCGACCTCGTCCAAACTTGCATCAGCAGCTAAAATGCTACCTAGCGATGGTGTGTCTACTCGTTGCCACGGAATAGTGCAGTGTCTGCCAAATAATGTGACTAGTACTCTAATAAGGAGGTTAGCTTTACTTTTCATTTTGACATGCAAAACGAATATGCGGATAGATGTAGCGAGAACAGACAATATTTCGTTGCGATGGTATCAATTATAGCAACATACCTCTCCACAAAAAGAAATGTCCAAAATGTTCGGATGCGTATGTTATGTTCGTTTGGATCTGCTGCGATTGTCGGTCCTGCCAAGTTCCTCAGCCCCATGGCATGAAGACCAAGACTGATAGTGAGACCACCAGCCATAGCTATGACATGGCGTAAGCATTTGTCCAATATTTGCCCAGCTTAGGCATTCTTAGTTATGACATACATGTATATATCCAGGCCATGCTGTCATGACCCTCATTCAACTCTCGCCAGCATAGAATGCTGAGCGCTTGTACAACTTTGACAGAAGGACATGTCTTACAACACTTTAGTGCAGTAGCTTCAGCATGTTCCATTAACACGTCCGAAAGTTCTTCCGACCCATCGATTATAGAATAGCGCAGTGCTGCAGCGAAGATGGCAGTATGTAAAAGCCGCAAGCCAGGGTCCGCATGCGGATAATCTTCCACAGAAAGCATTGTTCCTGGCTGCAAGAACAGATGAACGGGGTTGAAATAAAGTATGAAGAGCTCTGCAAGGAGTTGCTTCATTCCTAAGTCTTGTGACAATTCAGTAAAGGTGGTTTGATGCCCGGTTTCGCGAAGGGGCAGAAGACATCTTCTGTCAGTAATTGGAGCACTAGCTTGGGATAGATGGAAATTTCCAGATGGTCCAGTAAAAGATGGTTCTCCGGATTGTCCTATATTCATCTTCCACATCATGGCACCCATTTCGTCGATTGCTCGCATCGACTGCTTACCAACAATGTCCTCTCCATCATACACATCACGTGATAGATGATATGTAGCTTCTATACTGGGGATTCCAGCTTCATCAGAGGCTTCTTTGTGTTCGGATAGGCTTGAAACAGTTTGGGAAGTCTCTAAATCTTGTGCATACGCTTTCCACGCAGCGACTTGAGCTTCCAGGTCGGTGACATAGTCGTCGCTCCATTTCTTCCTCCTGCCAAATCTTTGTCAGATCTTCATACTGCACAATCCGGAAGAGCACACCGTACTTGCGAGTTTCTGTTTCCGAGGTAAAGTGGCAGGGTCGGGACAAGCTCCGGCATGAGGTGCATATAGGTTTCGTTCCATCGCACTTGCGTTTTCGTCGCCTGCATTCCTCACAAGCTACTGCGGTCCGCTTCGAAGCGGGGTCTGTCTCCATCTAATCGACCGGGGTGCTGCTAGAGAAACACCCTTCAGGCGGAAGCACATACGATGCGGAAGCGCAGATTGGGTAAGAAGAGATGGTCACCACAACGGAGTTTTCTTGGGAATCAACGGCAATTCTTCATGACGCGGTTGAGTTCAGACCTACAGGCCTCACGATCAAGGCCGCCAAAGGCAGGTTGGTACTTACTGCTATCAGACGGTGATTGTAATTGATTATGTTAGCACACCACTCACAATTAAGCAGTATGATGCATCTTAGGGTTTGCTTGCGTACCAGAGTGAGGGGCGTGTTTCCATGAGTCGTGGCGCTTGGCTGAAAATGCATGCGGTCTACTTTGTATGAATGGCCGTTTCCCGATTTGATCATCTCTATTGAATATAGATTTCAAAAAGTTGAGGTGGTGTTCAGAGTGGTCTCGTGGCTTTTGGGTGGCCCATGATGATGTATGATGGCAGCTTGCGGATTCCTGACTGAGACTGCTAAAGTCTAAGAGTCAAATCTGGAAGCGGACTTTGCATTCGCTTCGGGCTGAGACTCCTCCGCCAGCATATAAAGCTAGACACGACACCACAACGTCCTTTCTCTATCGCACAAGCAACTCTTTTCCCACACGCCGACTACTCCTTACCTTTGCGAACCCTTTATTACCACTCTTTTCCAGGCACCATGTCGCATCTCAAGTACTACGCATACCCGGGAAAGGGCGAAGCCAACCTGAAGGCGTTCGGCTACCAACAGGCTGTTCGAGTGGGAGATCGCATCGAATGCTCCGGGCAGGGTAAGACAAGTAGCCCATGGGCATACAATTGGTAGCTGACATTGGCGGCGTAGGCGGCTGGCACCACGAAACCGGTGTCTATAACACCGAAATCAATGCGCAAATCGACCAGGCGTTCGAGAATGTCGACCGCAACCTAAAAGACGCAGGTGGCAAAGGCTGGCCGCAAGTTTTCCGTGTAAACTCGTATCACGTGCCCATCAACGAGGAGGCGCTCGCCGCCATGGTTCGGAATTTCAAGAAGTGGATGCCTGATCACCAACCTATCTGGACTTGCGTCGGTGTTCCAAGACTTGGTGAAGATGATATGCGGGTCGAGATTGAGGTGTCGGCGCATGATCCGGAAGGTGCAAAGGTGGAGGCGGCAAAGTCGGCTTGAAATGCTGTAGCATATTTTTAAGAAAGTTAAACTCAGCAGGTTCGTTGCCTGCACCGCCGCGTCAAGAAATTATCATGGGTGATGTCTTATGCAGTGGTCAAGTCCATGTTGGAATCAGTAGCAAAGATGAAGCCTATGGTGAGACTCAAGATAGTGAAAGAGAGCAGAAGTCTTGTTAGAAATTTCCAAAGGGGTAAAAATGCTTTGGCGAGGCACTTTACTGTTGCTGTAACTGGGTACACCATCGAATAGTCATACTCTACTTGAGGTGGTATTCTGATGCTCATAAAATGGAAACAAACTCAATGAATATGAACGTTGCACGAAGATGTCACCTTTCTGCTCGCTAACTGCCGCCAAAGTACGGCACCAAAGGTTGCAAACCTGTGGGGCCGGGATGCTAGGCCGCCTTATAGGGAGATCCGGCTGGACGGGAAGTGGGAAGGAAAGCCGTGATCAACATGCCCGTTGGTTTCCCCCCTCTCTCTTCCCTAGCTCGCCCGGCTTTGCACCCATACATACGCGTGATCAATCAAGATACACTATTGTACCTATTTTATGGACAAAACAATAGAATGGAAACTAATGGAATATAGGGTCTAGCGTGGGTTTTCATAGGATCAAATTACTCTAGAAGTAAAATTACTGTAGAAGTAGACGGCTTTCCCCTTCGTCACTGCTTTCACTCGGAAGACGTTACTGAACTGTTCCGTGCGCTAGGAGCACTGTACTGCCGAAGGTTGGTTCTGGTGCGGTGAACTGGAAAACCTTGCTTTCATTTCTGCGAGCATGCGCCAATCCAAGGCCCTATCTATGAAATCGCAATTGGCACGAGAAACACGGATATATCTCCGTTTGAACCTCATTTGTACTAAGCGATACTCTAGCGGACATATCTAGAAGTAGCGTAAGGAGATCTTTATGGCGTGAAAGTAATGGGCATTCGGGCTCCAAGGGGGTTTCACCATTCTCGCATCATCATCAACTGGAATAAGAAAGACTATTAAAAAGTCTGGTTGATCTAGCTCGCTGTTTATCATTACATCGTCACCAAGACCTGAGAGAGTAGAAATGTAGCACGAACATGAGCGGAGTATCGATAGAAAACCATTATAGCAGTTGCTGATTTTCATGGAGCATATCACAGGATGTTCAGGGAGTCCCAAGCTGAGTTCAAAATTGTGGAATTACAGCTAATGGGATCATGGGATACTTGCACATTGGAGTACTGAGGTCGACGAGCACGATGGATTCTAGAATGGTGGTCTGGCTTTTCTCTGCTCTCGAGTCGCAAATCTGCCCAGACCATGATTCCATTTTACGATTTTGCCGCATTTAAGCCATCTTGCAATCACGCTCTACCATGGGTCTCTGATGGATGAATCTACATACGTGGAGGGATGTTTAGGACGGAGGTGGTCGTCGGCCAGGCGGTAGAACGTGAACTTGCGACCTGCCTCAGTCGGTCTAGCAGCTGATGGAAATATTTGCACAATAGTCAGCGTACAACACTCTTAGGGTAGCCCAACCTCTGCCTGGTCTTTTACCACAAGGGAGTTTGTCGATAAGTTGATGAGCATCGTCGAAGACAAGGGTTTCCCATCCCCAGAGTATTGTTGTATTTGTTATCTATTCGATCTCAGCCATTACATATACCGAATATATGCCACCTCGGCTACAGTAAGGCTTCTCGGTATCGACAGAGTTCTAGTCTTTCTCTCTGCGATCCAAATCCTTGGTGGCATATAAGCAAAAGTCATAACCATCCAGAGGTCGTTGTCAAGGGAGAATGTAGATGTAAAATGGGGGTCAGAAAGTATTGCAACACAGACCACCGCGACGCGTTTCTACCCCACTTCCTATATTTACCTCCCTTTTTTCAACCTTCTACAACTTCTTCAATTTACCTTCAAAATGTCTACTTTTGGTATCGAGATATCGGGAAATGCTAGGTCTAAGAAGGGAGAGCTTAGTTCGGAGGCACGAGCTACTATTATAGTAGCTAGGGAGGCCGGAACCCCTAGGAAGCAATTAGCAGAGCAATTTAAGTGTTCCCCCTCTACAATCAACCGTACACTTACACGCTTCTACAACTACTAATCTTTAAGCTCTTTACCTCGTTCTAGTCGCCTTGAAAAGCTTACTCAAGCTGAGAAACGATATATTCGTTAGATGGTTAAAAGACATACGCGAATAGGTTAGAGAGCTCTTCTTTTAGAGTATCCTACGAAAATTAGTAAGAATACCCTTCGTAAGGTATTAGGTAGGTATTTTAGGTGTAAATAGAGAGCAATTAAGCGAATCTAGCTTACTAAGACCTATACAAAGAAAAGACTTGTACACGTACAATATTTTAGGGATAAAAAGGAGGAGCTCGTACAGGTAAGGTCCTTTGATATAAGGGAGTTCTAAATAGCTTCGCTTATTCTTGTAGGGAATATTCTTAGACGAATCAAGTATTCAAACAACTCCGAATTCACCCGATTGCTAACTATTTCGAATACCCAAACACGAATACGATAAGTAGAATATTAATATATAAGAGTATATAAAGGTAGAAATCTCTATAATAGTCTAGGGAATAATCTAGAAGGGAGGGAGATCCGAACTAGTTATTATGGAACGCGACCACGAATCTCCACGAAATAGGTACTCTACGAATAGCTATATCCTAGCTCTCGAGGAAGGTCTAATTCTATATTATATTCCTGGTCGATTCTTCCTACAAGATAACGCTAAAATACACCTTACAAGGAAGGTTAAAGCTTGGTTTAAAGAGTACGGAATCTAGGTCCAAGATCACCCTCCACAAAGCCCTGATCTAAACCCAATTGAACACGTCTGGAAGGCTATGAAAGCTATGTTACGAAGAAACTACCCTAACCTTCACCTCCTAAAGGATAACGAAGAGAATAGGGCAATGGTAGCTAAAGCATTGAAGGAGGCGTGGTAGGCTATTCCACAAGACCTAATTGATAGGTTAATTAATTCAATGCCTGAACGTATGAAGACTATACGTAGGGTACGTGGCTGGTATACGAAATATTAATCCTTAGGTTCTAAGGATTAAATTAATATAGTTACTATATAATTTAATTGAGAATTGATCAAGTTATTAGAGGTTGAAGGTAATAGGTATTATTTGGGTGGGGTGCCGAATTCGGAAGTGTTGCAATACTTTTTGATCGTCATTTTAGGTACAATTTCGGACCTGGACTTGGTGCGCTCGGGCCGTTCGGACCCGGCCCAACTGAGAAGGTGGGCGGGGAGGGCGCGCGACGACATCGTTGTTGCTTCGGAGGGCGTGACGGCACAGACTGTCCGCCGGCCCGTTCCCGATCGACCGACGTTAAGTATCGCTCGGCGCCCTTCCCTTTCTTTCCCGCGATTACATGCAAGACGTGTTGACGCTCACTCAAAGATGGCGGAGCCACCGCAAATTCCCATGGACGATATCACGGCCGTCCAGCTGGCCCCCCAAAACTCTGAGCTTCGCGCTGATGCGCAATCCGATCAGGGCAGCGACGCCAATGTGCGTCCGAAACTGCGCACCTATGCCATCTTAGTCTCGCTCTATGTATTTTGCCCACCTCCCTGCCCCTTCTTCCGCCCAGCTCTGGCTAACTTTCCTAGCTGGTGCTCTTCGTCGCAGCGCTCGATCAAACCATCGTAGCCACATCCATCCCCACCATCTCCGCCGCCCTGCACTCGGCTTCCGGCTACGTCTGGATTGGCGGCGCCTACTTGTTGGCCAATGCCGCCGCCGGCCCGATCTGGGCCAAATGCAGCGATATTTGGGGCCGGAAGCCTGCACTCTTAATCGCCGTCGCCATTTTCGCCCTCGCGAGTATGCTGGCTGCGCTGAGTACCAGTATGCGTATGTTGATTGCCGCACGGGCGTTGCAGGGCACCTGTGGTGGGGGCCTGATGCAGCTGGTGACCATTACCATCTCGGATCTCTTCAGTATGCGGAGCCGTGCGTTGTATATCGGATTGCTGGGCATGATTTGGGCCGTTGCCGGATCCGCGGGTCCCCTGGTGGGCGGAGCGTTCACGCAGCTCCTGAGTTGGCGGTGGTGCTTCTGGATCAACCTTCCGGTGAGCGGGGTCGCCTTCGTGGTCTTGCTGCTTTTCCTGGATGTGCACAACCCCCATACCAAGCTTCGAGATGGCCTTCGGGCCGTTGACTGGTTCGGCACGCTTTCGATCCTGGCTGTAACTCTTCTCCTGCTTCTTGGACTGGACTTCGGCGGCGCAACATACCCCTGGGATAGTCCGAAAGTCATCTGCTTGATTGTATTTGGAACGTTGATGATCGGCTTCTTCCTCTTCAGCCAACAACGCCTAGCCAAATATCCCCTAATGCCACTGGGCATATTTAAGACTTGGTCGAACAACGCTGTCTTCCTTGTTTCCTTTGCCCATAGCATGGTCTCCATCGGTATCGAGTTTTACCTACCCTTGTATTTTCAAAGTGTAAAGCAAGCCTCTCCACTTCGGAGCGGTATTCTGATACTACCAATGATGGTCACGGAGGCGGCGGCGGATATAGCGGTTGGAATATTAATCCATCAGACCGGCCGCTACCGGGAAATCATCTGGGCAGGAGCAACGATCATGACACTAGGGACAGGACTGTACATTACTTTTCGAACCGATACATCGATCGCGCAGATAATTGGGTTTGAAATCATTGGCGGCATCGGCACGGCCCTTCTATTTCAGACCCCCATGATTGCTATGCAGAACACAGTCAGTCAGGCCGATACCGCGTCAGCTACAGCAACTTTGGGTTTCATCCGCAACTTGGCAACATCATTGTCCGTCGTCCTCGGTGGTGTGGTATTCCAGAATAGTATGAATGCTCGCCAATCATCTCTGGCTGCTAGTGGTCTCAGGCAATCAGTCCTCAAGGCGTTGTCCGGTGAAAACGCCGCGGCGAATGTGGATATTGTGAAGTCAATCCAGAACATTGCGCAGCGTCAGGCCGTACAAGAAGCCTTTGCGTGGAGTCTAAGGAATATGTTTATAATGTACACCTGCTTGGCGGCGGTTACGATAGTAGGCAGCCTTTTCATCAAGCATCGACATATGAGCACGGAGCACACCGAAACGAAGACAGGAATAAAGCAGTTGACGGAGAGGGCGACTTGAGGGTGAGGTGGGAGTCTCGTTGTAACCCAGAGAGCTCGTTTGGGGATTACAGCACCGTCATTCTTCCAAAATCAGACTTCTGCGACTACTACTTGGTGTTGCGCTCGACGAACCAGTACTTAGACATTTGCCTACCTGAGCTGCTATTATCACGAGATAACACACACCGCTTCAAGAAATAGACGCTAGCACGACATGGGAGGAAACTTTTATGTTCCGGTCTGATGGTAGAGGCTTTTCATGGTAGCGATAACTTTAGGCCACAAAAAGGTACTTTGCAACTATGGAGGAGTGTTAGAGGATCATAGTCATCCTGTATTGCACTATGGATCGGATCCAAGGCCAGCAGAAAGCTAAGAATGAGAGGATTTCTTACAATTAATATACTCATTCAGGCTGCGCAGAACAAGCCATCACCGAGCGATTATGAACTTATGGACTCGAAGGATTCCTTTGAATTAGCTACTGCCAGTCTAATCCTGGGCGGAGATTGGTTATTTCTTGAAAGGAAAATAAGCACCTCGTAGATTACTCTAGACTGTAGATACATTTGACCACTTTTGTTAGCCGGAAAGTGGTTTACTAGATATCAGCTTCTGACCTCAATCTAAATATACGCTCATGGAACCTTGTCAACCACATCGAAGACAAGCGGATGATCATTAATACAATAGTGGACCGCGGGATAGCTGAGGAGCTCTACTTCCATGGTTTACATAACATCTCCATCTACGCTGAAAAAGAGTCCATTCCCAATGGATAGTACGACTAGTACCAAAGCAAGTCTGTCAACTCGCTGGTACAACTATACGTCAAGCAGTAGGTTTTTATAAAAAAACACATTATCCTTCAATTCGCCATCTGCTGGCGACTGCTCGAACTTTGGAATAACCCCGACCTGTTAGGGTCAGATACTCAGTATGCCTCCAGCGAACGAAATTCACGTACTTTTATCCAGCCTAGCCTGGGGTAGACTTTCTCGGCTGGGCTGCCCACCTCTGTATCTAGAAGCTGCACTTGTCAGCGAATTCTCCCACTTTCATATACTATACCTCGAGGAGTGTGCCCACCAAAAGAGTCAATCCCCACTCTCTTGCTTCTTTCTCTAGCTTGCCCATCAGTTGCTTCGCAATGCCTCTCCTCCTATAACTCGGACTAACGAGCAGCTTGGAGACTCCGCCCCGGAATCGTCCGCCTTCATTCTTACTTCCTTCATTCACAAGCATCACCACGCCGGCAACCGCGAATTTCCCGGTGGATGGCTCGGTGGCTAAGTGGAGAATGATCTTCCGTTCGGAGTCCTTGCTGTGATCTTCCCACCAAAGCGTTATCTTCTCCTGTGACAGCGGCGGCAGGAAGGTCGCGATCGTGCCGTCCGTGGTTATGCAGGCCATGTGAACGGCGGCGATGGCTGGGAGAAGGGAACAGTGTTTGGTGTCGTCGAACACAACGGCTTCTGATGCGACTTCCATGATGTAGTGGACTTGAACCGAGAAAGTTAAATCCAAACAACGAGCTGTGAAGCCATACTGAAAATGCTACACATATGTCAGGAGCTTTATCCCTCTACCAACGGTGTTCGGAGTTCGAAACGGAATCTCGTCCAGCACTACCCCGTGAACCCCACGTTTGTTTTTGCCACCGTTCGAAGGAAATTCTTAGGGGTAGAAACCGCACATTCAACGACGGTGAAAGGGGTGAACCAACAACCACTACCACCACCGCTACCCACACCCTGCTCCCCACGCAAACACCCAGATTGTATAGTTCCTTATCCGAAAAAAGGGTTCCAAAGCCTATAGAGCTTCAGAGCCTTCAGAGCCGACAGGATCTTCAGCTTCTAAGCCCTAGAACTTCCAGAGCCCCCAGAGCCATCAGAGCTACTTTCAGGCGTTCCTAGGCCGCTAGGTCTACCAGGTTCTCCAGTCGCCCGGAGATCGGTCTACCAGTTGGGTTGACTTGAAGTGGTCATCCTAACAAACATGGATGGACTCACTCTCAAGCTCCAACCGTTTATCACCAAACATCAGAATAAAAGCAGGTGGTTAATTTCTATGTAAAAGTTAACTGTCATGTAAGGTCAATCCGCCAGGCACTCAATCCGCTCGCTAGTCTAGTCTATACTTTCTCTATCATTGAAACCCGGTTTCTCAGCCCACACCATGTCTATGAACGCCTTTATGCCTTCTGAGTAGCATAACTGTCATACATTTCGTCAATGTCTCTCTTATAATCCTTTTCTATCTCTGCCCTCTTCATTGTCATCTTTAATGTCCGCTGAAAGGGCCTAGTCGGATCTGCCAACATGACTGTTTGTCTCGGAATCCGAAGTTCAGTGATATCCTGCTCAATTGCCTGGCCGATAACGCTGTCATAAATCTCATCGACCATCTTCCTCTGCTCCTCCACCGACAGATTTTCCAGCTCAGCGACGGGCTGGATGATGACAAAGGGGGCTTCACGACCGGTTCCGCCCACGAAGACCGCCTGTACAGCAGCATGCTTCAAAATGGCCTTCTCGATGTCCGCAGCGTGGAACTTCGCCAGCCAGCTCAGCTTGGTCAGATCATCCTTGCGGCAGGTCAGAACCCACCGCGTCTTCCCATCCGCGTCTACCGTGGGCGTGTAGAGCTCGCTCGTCGCAAATGTGTTGCGGTCGGGAAAGGTGTGGAAGGCGCCTTGGAAGATGTTGTACTCATCGGGCGGGTTGCGGTCAAAATGGAGCTCGTACAGATCGTCCGTGACCTTTTCAAATCGTGGCCCATGTTCCGGGACAAAGTCGAAGCTGTTCCACTTCCGGGCGTCGACGGGATTGAGCGATGCTGCGGCTCCTGCCTCGGTTGAGCCCAGGAATGGACATACCGTGGTGAACTCGCAGAGGTTGTCGCCCGTGGTCTTGTCGAGCGCCGCACCGACATAGCAGAGGGCATCGAGGCTTTTTAGCAAAGAGAGCCCTTCCGGAAGCTGATAGAGTTCTTCGATGAGATGAGGAGGAGTGAACAGCATACTCACTTTGTTTTCGGTTATGATCTTCATGACCTTGGGTATGTCCAGGGGATGCGTCATGTCCGCTGGGAGGAGAACAGTACGGGTACCTAGGAAGATGGGTGCTATCGCCATCATAAACAGTCCTGCGATCCATTGGGGTGGGCAGCAGTTAAGCACCCATGCTCCGTAGATAACTTCGAATGTGATACCTCGCGGCTGATGATTTCGCGAGAGTATGTTATTGGCGTCTAAAGTACTAAAGAGTCCAATGGTAAGATATATCGGCTTCGGTGACCCTGTCGCGGATGTTAGTTCACGAATGATAGTCTGATCAACGGGTAAGCGAAGGGCCTTTCCTACCGGTAGTTCCCGACGTATGTATTACGATGATTGGGAGATTCTTGATTTCTTCAAAAGTCTTGAGAAAAGGATAGCTGGGTGTTGCTTGACTGTCGAAAAAGTATTCTAGCGAGGGGATGGATATAATGGGAAGTCCATGCATTTTTGCGGTGGAAGTTTTATCCTCTGTAGTTATGAACACCCCGCAGTTAGACAGTGCAAACAGGTCTGCTAACCCTTGTGATGTGACTCGACCATCGGGAATAAGCAGCTGTCGCAAAGTTAGCAGTAGAATGAGTATTCATGAAAATGATGCGGATGACGAAAATCCTGGATATGTTTCCGGTGTACCAACGGGATAGGACGCTGACTTGAAGGCAACTATTCGCCATGTGCGTGACTTACTGTTCGATTTGTCTTCATGGCAGCAGGCATTAGAAGAGCATATCTTAGATCATTCGGGCCCCAGTAGGCGAAGGTCTCCGGACGAGGAGTAGTACACTTTCCCAGTTCCTGGTCGAGCCAGAATGCAGTCTTGTTGACGGCATCGGCGTATTGCTTCCAAGTCAAGGTACGATAGCCGTTTGTTTCCCAGTCCGGCCCGGGATAGCGTAGGACCACATCATCAGGACAATGTTGCGCATTTCCGTCGATCAGATGGACAGGCAGGTCCCTCGCGTAATTGCGTTCCATTATTACTTGTTGGGCGATAGAAGTCGGTGAGACACTGTAGAAGGCACCCTGGCAATGTCACAAAAGGGGACGGAGGGTCCACCTCTACATATATATACTCCATCTTTGACTTGCCAGAGGACGGAAGTCAGGCAGTGCGTAGTTGTCACTTCGAATTGTTCTGGGTGGTTGGCCACTAAAGCACGTGGGGCGTAGGATTACCATGCTGAGGCACGAGGGCGCCTCTGATTAGTTAGATATCCGACTAGTGACTACTCGGTACGTACCTGCGACTCTTGCCGAGGCAATCTCACCGCTGAGGTCAGCAGTAGTGACCGAATTCGTGTACCCTATTTGATGGTCAAATGATACGCAAATCGCTGGCTATTAACAGCCATCCATGTACTGGGGTATTTGGAATTGACGCGTAACTGCTGGGATTACAACATCGTCAATACTCTTCTTGGAATATGGTGGGGCGAGACTCGTGCATCGGATTGGTAGGGGCTAGTGAGACCGATAAGTCCCAACGCCATGAATATCAGAAAGTATGTGAGATAAATGCCTGGAGAGCTTCATCAATCTTGGGTTGAATTTTGCGAATATGCTGGCTATTCATATTTCGATATAATGTTTGCAATTCTTCTACCACAAGGCGTGGCAAGGTTTTGAATCAGCTTTACTGTTTTTTGGCAAGAAATAATTCTATACAGTAGAGAAAATGGAAACTACAATTGTTTCTTGACGAGAGACAAAAGTATTTGACGGTAATATCTGAAGCCGGCGTTGTGATGAAAATGACGTTGATATCAGTGATCACGGCAACCAACTTTGTTCCTACCCTCATCAGATCACTTTTAACGTTCATCTTTAATCGGTAATTGTAAAATCATATTGGACTTGCCACCGGGCAAGCAGATTTCTATATCAGGCTTTGGATCGGATAGTGCTGACATGATTAGCTGGATTTGGCATATTGGGTTATTTTTAAGGCCAACCTTTATTTTATCAAAATTTTAATTGTAATCTTCATCAGCTAGCTAGCCTATCACTCCATTTAAGCATAAAGCTAACCCTATGTACGGAGCGCCATACGATCTGAAAGCCGTTTCAAGCAAACGCGGGGAAGCTTGATTGTTTCTAGATGAAAAAACTATGAAATCTTAAATCAGACTGCTTAGAGTTTCGAAACGGACCGATGTGTTCAAGTTGGGTTTCTGAAATTGTGGAGCAGCACTTCGGCGTCCAGAATAAAGGCCGCAGTGCCGCCTCTAACCTTTGTAGCACAAATTTTGGAACGCGCATGCCAACAGAGTAAGCTTAGCTACCAGCTCATCTTACCATAAGCTTGCATATGCTTGCTAGATGCAAGTTGGGCCAATAAGCACAGAACAGGAAAGGATGTTATCGTTTCAGAAGATCTATTGGCCTTGATCATTGGAGACCAACCGATATGGGGACTCTCTCACGTCTTGTGATATGTGTGTTCAAATCGCATGTTGCTTACTGGAGTAAGATGAGCTTGGTTGCTTAAGCACTCACCCTTTAGATCAATGGCCAGTGAATTCTGAGTCAGTCAAAGTTTCAAGGTCTGGTTTGGAGATTATACGAATTGAGTAACAGGTATAATAACCTACAGCAACAACTACTAGGACTCCTTGGACATAATTGATTAAATATGGGTATTGGCTCACGTTATACGTAACCTAATATTGGCCCTTCTGCTTCCTGGCTAGATAGTACTACTTCTTTGAGTGCGAGCAGACCATTCATATAGTCTGTCCCAATCAGGTCCCTCAAAATCTGCTGAACGATTTCAGGTTGGGGTGATTTTGGCTGAATTCTAGCCAAGGCGTGACGCGATATAGCCTATCTTCTGCAGTAATATTTGCGATATTATAATCAGCCAGACCCGAGTAATATTAGTCAGCTCGGAGGATTTTACCGCTTCCAGAAATCTGAGATATTACAGGGCTAGGGGAACTGTGCATACGGTGCTGCAGACCTTTTTCTGAACATAGTAATGATGCTACTCCTTTGCTTTACCAAGGCTTGGCCTTCAGGTTTGTAAGCTGTAAGTCATTTCCTTCTCGGGTATTATGTGTTTCAAACACTGCAACATACGTATTTGTTTTTCCTGCCGCACTATTTATTGGAACTTTCATCATTCATCATCTTGTTCAACATTCTCCAACCATCAGTGATGTTAGGAATAAGGGACACCATGACGTCAATGCTCCTATTCGAAACTGCGCTTCTCTTGCTTGCTCTTTATGTATTCAAAGGGCTGTTTTTTGATAAGAAGAAGAAGAAGAATGCCGCACTGCTCCCACCAGGACCAAGTGGTCTGCCGTTTGTTGGAAATATCGCAGATCTGCCGCCGGCGGGGATCCCGGAGTATCAGCATTGGCTGAAACATAAAGATTTGTACGGTCCGATAAGTTCAGTAACAGTCCTAGGTCAGACGATGATCATCATCCACGACAAGAATTTAGCGCTCGAGTTGATGGAAAAGCGTTCGGCCATATACTCAAGCAGGCCAAGGATGGTATTTGCCTTCGAGATGTAGGTCATCTTTACCTTTCGACTTAGAATCGGGAACACTTCCTAACAAGCTTCATTTAGGTGTGGGTGGATAGACACGATAGCCAGCCAGCCAAACAACAACAGGCACAGACTATATCGCAAATATGCTCACCAAACCATTGGCACCAAGGCAGCAGTATCACGGCTCTCTGAGATACAGGAGGCTGAAGTGGGTCGGTTTCTTCAGCGGCTGACTCATACCCCAGATGAACTGTTTGCGCATATTAGGACGTAAGAGGGCCTTTCTGTTGATAGCTATGTGGACGTAAAAAGTAACACGAAGTATAGCGAAGCTGGGGCAACTATCCTCAAGATTACTTACGACTATAATATTGAGCAGCATAAAGAAGACCCACTTGTCAAGGTCGCTGATGAAGCTCTGGACCAGTTTTCCGCCGCCGCAGTTCCAGGGGCATGGATGGTGGACGTCCTTCCCTTCTTAAGGCATCTTCCAGAGTGGCTGCCGGGAGCTGGTTTCAAACGCACCTCTCGTTTGTGGAAGAAGACTCTCGCGGATGTGGCCAACATTCCGTATAACTATGTCAAGAAACAGATTTCTGATCAGCCGAACCATGACTCCTATGTATCAAGACTGGTGGAACAAAACTCGAGTACTCTTGGACCGGAAGAAGAGCACGCGATCAAGTGGAGCGCTGCATCGTTGTACACAGGCGGGGCGGACACAAGCGTCTCAACGATGAGCTCATTTTTCCTCGCCATGAGCATTACCCCTGAAGTCCAACGCAAAGCACAGCAGGAAATCGACAGGGTCGTGGGATCATCAAGACTGCCAACGTTCAGTGATCGGGAAAACTTACCTTACGTTGACGCAATTGTTAAGGAAGCTTTACGATGGCACCCCATTGGGCCTATGGGACTTCCTCACGTGGTAGATCAGGATGATATGTACAATGAATATTTGATCCCCAAAGGCTCCCTGGTCCTGCCTTCTATCTGGTGGTTCACGCACGATCCTGAAACCTACCATGACCCGATGGCGTTCAAACCGGAACGCTACTTCGAGCCATTCTGTGAACCTTCGCCGAACGATGTTGTCTGGGGCTTTGGGAGGCGAATCTGTCCAGGTCGTGTGCTGGCCGATTCAAATATCTACCTTGCGTTTGCACAAACTCTAGCGGCGTTCAACATCCAGAAAGCTGTTGATGAGAATGGAGCCGAGATCCAGCCAGAGATTGGCTTTACCGCAGGGATTATCAGTCATCCGATGC
Organism: Coleophoma crateriformis; assembly: GCA_003369635.1. NCBI lineage: Eukaryota > Fungi > Ascomycota > Leotiomycetes > Helotiales > Dermateaceae > Coleophoma > Coleophoma crateriformis. Next base: position 128,938 of record PDLN01000020.1, read on the forward strand.
CATTCAAGTGCAGACTATCACCACGCAGTAAAGCGCATGAGAAGCTGATCAATGAAATCGAAGAAAGGTATCCTTGGAAAGAAAGCGATGCACAACTTCTTTGAGAGGTCGGGGCTTTTGACGGATTGAAATTGAGCAAAATCACTTTATTAGTGGAAAGGTTATTCCATCAGGTATAGTGCATACAGAAGTGCAATGTTTGAGAACGCGCAATCGAGTGTGAATTACCGGATTACAAAATTCCTCTTTTGGCTATGGAGGGAAACGAGAAAGATCAGATAACAAGAAGCTCATTGACGAACCAAAACAGCAATTGTCTTATAGTACTAGCCGTGCAAAAAACATATCAGGATTCGATGAAGCTAAGCAAGTCGTGATTTACCTTGTCTATTTCCGTATTGGGCAAAGCATGAGCCCCGCCTGGATACTCCTTGAAAGTAGCGTTCTTTAACAACTTGACAGCGGCATGCGCACTTGCTCCAATGGGTACGATCTGATCATCCCCCCCATGTAGAATCAACACTGGGATATCAAGGTTCTTCAGATCTTCTGTAAAATCGGTCTCAGAGAAGGCCTTGATACAATCGTATGCACCTTTGAATCCGCTCAGCATTCCCTGCTCCCACCAACTTTGAATCATGCCCTGGCTAGCTTTTGCGCCGGGGCGGTTGAATCCAAAGAACGGGCCCGTCGGCACATCCAGAAAGAATTGGGCGCGATCCTTCTTCATTGCAGTCCGAAACCCATCAAAGACCTCAATTGGGAGTCCGTCAGGATTGCTCTCCTTTTGCACCATGACCGGCGTGACAGCACTGATAAGTACCGCCTTCGACACTCTCCCAGCACCATATCGCGCGAGATAGCGGGCCACTTCGCCCCCGCCGGTTGAATGCCCTACCATGGTTACATTCTTCAGATCGAGATGCTCAAATAGGACGGCTAAGTCATCCGCATATGTATCCATGTCGTTGCCGTTCCAGGGCTGGCCAGAGCGTCCGTGGCCTCGACGGTCGTGTGCGATGCAGCGGTATCCATGGTTCGCAAGGAAAAACATTTGATTCTCAAAATTGTCGCTGTTGAGTGGCCAGCCGTGTGAGAACGTGACAACTAGGCCATTTGGGTTGCCCCAGTCTTTGTAAAATATTTCTGTCTCGTCTTTGGTCTTTATGAACGGCATGGTGGAAGGGAGAGGCTATATAAGATTACGATTTGAACGACGATTTTGATTAAGCTGACAATGGCGGGATAGAGTCAACTCTCAGCCTTTCGGATTTTCCGATATCAAAATTGGCATTGAATGGGCGGAAGAAGGCATACTTATAGATACCCTCTGTTAAATGTATACGGGACGGAGCTTTAGTAATCACTCCTTAGTAATCGTTCTGCATATCGTTTTGACCTTCCGGAGCCTAAAGCGAAAAGCTTCTTTCGTTCTATTGGTCTCTATTCGATCAACTTAGTAAAACCATGGTGTTCTGTGGGCATTCAATGAAAACAACCTTGTATTTGTGAAGTGGGTGGTTTGATTGGGTTGGTATTCACAACACTATGCACAGCCATGTCGGCTAGCAGTTTTCGCAATTTTCCAAGCATAACTATACTATACACAAGCTGAATCGTAACTCAGCCGCCGCTAGCTCTTTAAATATGGCCTGTCGTTGTTCTTCAAATCTTCAAATCTTCTTCGTGATGCTCTGGTGTTCAGAATCCGAGTACCTCCACCTTGGGGCAGATCAAAAACAGGCATTGGCTCGCGTAGTACCTGGGGTGCGGGGCATCGCGGCTGAACCTACTCGGTATCGTTACATGTAAGCAGTTCTGCTGCCAATCAAATGTGGAGCAATATCAGCTGCGTCTACATACGTCATGACGGACGCAATAATGCGGCGCCTCTGCTGTCTTCACAAGGCGAAGCGTCTTCCTAGCGGTCTACTCGGAGAATGTGCATCATGGTAGCCTCGTCGGCCATCTACTTGGTTCTTGTTCAAACACGTTGCGTTGGTGCTTGACAAGGTAGCTCATGCGAATCATCAACACCAGCAAGGGTCCCTGAGTGAGGAGTTATCTGACAGTTCCATATAGGATCAGCTAGATTTTCACTCGTGGCTTAGCAGTCGATGACAGAAGCCCCATAGACTTACCATTCTTTGCATATGTATACCTGCAATTCAGCCGAAAAAGCTCAGGTTAGAGTGGATAATAGCCCGACAAGTATTTTTTGCAAACAAGTAGCTCCAGACACTCTGATAATGGGAAGCAGCATTGGGAGACCGGAATAAGACTGCGAGGCACCTAACCCTATCTAAAGCTCTTAATAACCTTGACGTAGCTCTCTTTTTGTTATCTTAAGGTATGTATTCTCCCTTACTTTACAGGATGCTTTACTTAATAACCCTTATAATATGATAACTAACAGCTTTAGCTGTTGTGTATAGAGGGATCTTTGATGTATCAAGACTGTACCTACACTCCGAAAACATTCAACTCTGGCAGGGTGGCCGGTTCAGTTCAAGCTAGGGGTATATGCCCTCAATAGCTCCGGGTCTAAGCAAAGTATTCGTGCATTCTATCGTCAAGCGCCAAACAGAGCCTTCGTAGTATCATAAGTATACTTAAGATCCAGCTGCCAATAATTTGGCGTTTCGGCCTTCGCAACTAGCCATGCCTGATCCAAGGCATTTACTACATCTTCTGGTAACGGACCCTTTTCACAACCCTGCAGATTTTGGTCCAATTGTTCCATGTTACTGACACCAATAACTATGCCATCAGCACCATTGATAACATTGAGTGCGGAGTGGTGAACCAACCACCGCAGTCCGATCTCAACCAGCGTCAATCCATGTTCTTTTGCCACTGGCTCAACAATGGACAACGCTTCAAACATACTGTCGCGGAAATATCTTTTGCGATAACTCGCGCCTAGCAATTGATTGACATTCGAAAAGCGTCCTTCGCTTGGCACATCTGTAGGTTTGTACTTTCCCGTTAAAATGCCTCCCGCCAGCGGATTGTAGACGACCACTTCCAAGCCGTATCTCCTACAGGCTGGGATCAACTCATGCTCGAGCGACCGCGTGAGCGCGTTATACATTCCTTGGAAGATGGTGGGGCGCACCCAGTTGTTGTATTTACACGTCATCACAATCTCGGCCAGCTCAAATGCCGTGTAGTTGCTAAGGCCAAGTTGCACGAATTTGCCAGCTTTGTGAAGCTTGTCCACAGCCTCAAGGGTCTCAGCGAATGGTACGGAGCGGTCCGCGGCGTGCAGGTAGAAAATATCCACGCATTCGGTGCCGAGCTCTCTCAAGGACGTCTCGAACTCGGCCGTCAAAGCTTCGGGTTTGTGTGTCCCAGCCACCTTAGGATATGATTTCGTCGCTAGCTTTAATCCTCGTTCTTTCCATTGGGCTTCTCGAGTGAACGCTTCTTGTGCGCCACCAATATAGCTCCGAGCTGTGTCGACTTCATTGTACCCCGCGGTTTGAAAGCGATCGAGGAAGGTGTTGTATGTTGCTATGAGTTCCATCAGTAAGTACTATACCAAGGCAGATTTGGGACAAGCTACCTAAGGAAGTTATTCTGGCTCCTTTGGACGGGTCGAGACCAAAAGTCATCAGACCTAGGATCACACGCGGTTTGCGCGTGGAAATTGGGTCCGACATATCGGATAGTAGCTATGATTATAATAGAGAAGCAAATTGAACCAGTAAGTAGACGGTGGCGACCAATATCTTGCAAGCAGTTAACAGTGAGGTAGGATATTGTACAAACAAGGAAACTGACCTGAATGTTTTTTCGCAAAGCTTCCTTCGGCTTATGCTACGGCGAATTTCGCGATAAGGAGATAGACCTTCTCAGGTTGGCCGGCCGGTTGGATCAACGGGGAATAACTTGAACGATCAGGGTCGTCATGGTAAGTGGGAGGTTCGAATTGCAACTCCCTGACCGGACCCGGGAAGAGGCCGGTTGGCAGATGTGGGGCAGTAACTCTGACCCGCACTCCACATTGCCTTCGGCACCGCTGAGCGTTGATGGAGATGGAATCCTGGAAAGCAGCTTCTCCATTCTGCAAACTAACCATAGCCACTCGTTTGTTTTATGTTACATTTCATCTTTGCCTATGTTCTGGTCTCAAAAATGGATGATGTCTACGAGCTTGGCAGTCAATAATGAGGAGTAGATTTGCGTTTTGTATCTACTTTTTCTGAAGAGGATAAAATGGTGGTTGACACAGCAGAGAACTTAGCGGAAAAGGCCAGGATAGAGGAACCTGTAGAGCCACTGACTCAAACGATATCGGGAAATGCAGTTGAGAAGCACTCCAATCAGCATCACCGTTCCGACCTCGACCTTCAAAATGTAGTTTCTGATGGAGAAAAGAGCGAAAGTCCAGAGCCTACAGATCTCAAGACCGAAGAGATGCCGTCCCTGGAGACTTTGGAACTGAATGAGAAGGTTCTCGCAGAAGTTGTCACGGGAGTTCCAAATTCGCAGGACTTGGAGGCGGGAACAGAGATTGTTAGGGAGCGGACACCAAGTAGCAGGAGGAGCTTTACAGACCCAAACCTGGTTGGATGGGCAGGGCCAGCAGACCCCGACAACCCGAAGAATTGGCTTCCACGAAGGAAATGGGCAGCTACTCTTATCATGTCATCATTCACTTTTATTACGCCGGTGGCCTCGTCCATAGTCGCGCCAGCCTTCAACGCCATAGGAACCGAGTTTCATGTACGCTTCTATCCTTGCACTTCTTCGTTCCTAGTCTCAATTCACTGATGCCTCAAAGATTTCCTCTCAACTCGAGCTTAGTTTGATGCTTTCCATATTCATCCTTGCATACGCCGTAGGGCCGTTGTTCTTGGGGCCGCTTAGCGAAATCTACGGAAGAGTCATTGTTCTACAGTTGAGCAATCTTGTGTTTCTTGTATTCAACTTGGGATGCGGGCTAGCCACGTCGAAGAATCAAATGCTAGCTTTCCGGTTCTTGTCAGGCCTTGGAGGGTCAGCACCACTAGCCCTGGGAGGTGGAGTGCTCAGTGATCTCTTCACCTCTGATGAACGTGGCAAAGCGGTCAGCATCTATAGTCTCGCACCTTTGCTAGGTCCAGCCATAGGGCCTATTGCCGGAGGATTCATGGTTGAAAGGACCTCATGGAGATGGATCTTCCACGCGACCACCATTGCCGACGCTCTCATCCAAGTGCTTGGCGTATTTCTCCTTCAAGAGACCTATCCACCAGTTCTCCTTGACCACAAGAAGAAGTCCTTAATAAAGGAGACAGGAAATCTAGAACTTTACACCGAATTCGACCACCCTAACCGGACGATCTGGAAAACGCTTCGCATATCCCTCACTCGACCCTTTATACTTTTGGGTACGCAAGCCATCATGCAAGTTCTGGCCGTGTATGTCGCATATCTATTCGGGCTCATGTACCTGGTTCTCAGTACCTTTCCCAAGCTCTGGGAAACCCGATACAACGAGCCTGTTGGCATTGCCGGGCTCAACTACATCTCGCTAGGACTGGGATTCTTCCTCGGCACGCAAATCTGTGCACCACTCCAAGACCGCATCTTCCGCGTTCTCAAAACCCGCAACAATGGCGTAGGCAAGCCTGAGTTCCGCGTTCCTCTCATGGTTCCAGCATCCTTCATGGTCCCCATTGGGCTCTTCTGGTACGGCTGGGCTGCACAAGCGCACACCCACTGGATAGTCCCGAACATTGGCACCACTATTTCCGCAGCGGGAATCTATCTGGGCTTTCTTTGCATCCAGACCTACTTGGTGGACTCTTACCCCAGGTATGCAGCCTCTGCCATTGGCGCCGCAACAGTGCTGAGGAGTTTGGCCGGCTTCGGATTGCCGCTCTTCGCACCGTATATGTATAAGGCATTAGACTATGGCTGGGGAAATACGCTGCTTGGATTTGTGGCAATTGCGTTGGGTTGGCCAGCTCCGGTCTTGCTGTGGAAGTATGGTGAATCGCTAAGGAATAGAAGTTCTTTTGCTTCTGGATGAGCTGATGTACCGTTGGCATGCTCTTGGTTCTATTTTGACTATTTTGAAATTTCGTGCCATGGAGAATTCAAAATATACCTCGAATAAGATACAAGAGATATAAGTATAATAGAGCGTCCGGTAGTGAAGCTTTTTCCATGCGTCACTCTGTAACATGATTTATAATTACTGTGCCATGCTTTATGCGTAGATGGGTCTACATCTATTAGCCCTCACCATTATGATCAAGCCTATTAAATTGCTATCATAGTACCTACTTAGCAGAGTTCAGTAATGAGTTTGAGTTTCCCCACTTTCGCGTTACTGTGTACCACTATCTCAACAAGCTCGGATTTCCAAGACCTTTGTGCACAGGATATGAGGAGACTTGAAATCAGCTCGTTCATATTCATTACGAGTATGATTTGCTCTCCATGTTTCATTTTATGTTGTTTCTCAGAGAGAAGCCATCTCAAAAATGCCTCAAGAAATAGGATTTTTATTTCAAAGTAGGAATGTGATTGGACATTCTCCCTACAAATTGAGGTCTCTCGCGCCTTCAGATTTTCTTTGGGCTCATTCTTTAAAGATGAACCATTAGCATCGTCTAATAGTCATTAATGTAACCCCGAATAAACCCAGGCATAGCCAGCTTAAAATAATATCAATAGTAAATTCTCGGCACTTTTATGACTTTTATCCTAATGCGATATGATTTCGGTCATCGTCCAGTCGCGCCTGCGTAGTCTTGAAAACCATCGGTAAGCCAGTCTCCTCAAAAGTCTTGCCGTCCTTCACCATCGACGCGATCGCCTTTGAAGTAAGCAGAATCTCGGGCATGCCATGCCCATTGAAGCCGGCCATGATATACTGGCCGGGCTTCCCTGGAACCTCACCAACATGGGATGCAAGATCGGTTGTATATCCTTGAACTACGAATCATCAGTACCTCTCCTTGAAGCTGGCTCGAGTTTCAACTTACTTCCAGACCAGACCTTGTCAGTGTAAGCACCGGTTTCCTCCCAGCCGCGGAAGTTTCGCTGCATATAGCCGTCGAAATGTTGCCTTGCCGGCTCGACGATCTTGGAGTCGTCTACAATGTTGTACCAGAGGTCCTTGCGCACAGAGACAAATGGCTTCGCACCACCCACGACAATGCTCCCATCAGCTCTGGAAACAAAGTAATCTGAGTTTCCAGGCCCGGCTCGCAGGCTGTAGGAATTAGGAAGGTGAGGCGCTCGAGCGGGCCCGGGACAAACAATGCGACTACAGATTCCACGGCAAGGAATAATCTTATTGCTGTATTGCGGCAGAATGTAGGCCGTGTAAGCATTTGTTGCAAAGACTACCTTCTTCGCCCTGATCGTCCCGCGAGATGTGGTCACAACCCATGATCCGTCCGCATCTGGCGCATCAGACACACTGGTCACCGGAGTTGTGGTTTGAAGATTGACGCCTCTTGCAACGACCCGCGAGAGCAAATGCATTACCAATTTGTATGGCCACAAGTGAGCAGCAGGGAAGGTCAGACAGCACTTGGCGCCTTTTACTCCAGAGATCTAGGAAAGTCAGATAGTACAATAACATGAGGGTCTGACTACACACCTGTTCAGCATCTCTCGCACCAGTGTATTGAACCTGTCTAACACAGGTTGCCCCAGAAGCTTTAATCTTATTAAACGACGCAGTTACTTGGTCAGCGTATGCCTGGTCGATAAACACATCACAGGCCCTCGTTAGTTGAAAGTCGCAATCGATATTCTCCTTTTCAACGAGGTCCTTGACCGCCAAAACATGCTGTAGTTGAAATTCAGCAATCTCGTTGGCGACCTTATCGCCATAGATGGCGGCTTGCCGAGGAAAGGCAAAGTAGACAATCGGCTTGACATGGCCGCCTATCTGGAATCAGAATGCTGCCTTCTTCTCCCGAGTTGACATACCATTCCGAGCCGTGGCACCCGAACAGGCTTGCCGAGCCTCGACCATGACAATCGATGGCAGGGGCTTGTCGCCATAGCTCTCGATAAGATGGTATGCCGTTGAAGCTCCCGAGTACCCGGCTCCAATAATCAAAACATCACATGACTGGGGGAGCTCTGGGGTTGAGCGGTGATTGTCGAGCTCATGGAGCTCTGTTCGCCAGAAGGGCAAGGTCTGATTTGCGGGAAAGGGGTTCGGCGGCAATGAATTGGTTCCATTTCTTAACCACGCAGTCAGCGCAAGTCAGTCAGGTGATGAATCGCTCCCACTTGACATGAGGAGGGAGAGGGTCACTCACGGCCACAAGGGAACAGATTCAGTGGTAGAGGATGCCATGGTAGATGGTATGTTTGGATCTAACCGGAGACAAACACGTGGAGGCAGCTAGGTGATGATCACGATAAAAGGTCTAAGGGCACTTCTCCCATGAACGGTTGTAGCCTACTCTGTCTGTACTTATCACGGAGTGGAACAGGACGAGGAACAGCAACAGGCCATGCAAGGGCATCGACATTGCATTGCATGGTATGACTTGGGATAAAGATGGGGGTTAGTGCTGGGCCAGCATGTCTCGAAACCAAAGGTGGAACCGGAGCCGGACCGGAACCGGGTAGAGCAAGAAATACTGGCTGGTAGACTCACGTTGTATCCTTGAATGCTATTCTCTGAAGATAGTTCGAGATAAAAGAATGAATTAGTCTTGCAGGGTGGTCATGGTTACCGGAAAATACAATCGCCACTACCCCACTGTTCCCTATCCCGGTTGAATTCTTCGAATCGCGCATGACGATAGAGAAGCTCAAAAGTCACCAGCGGCACATGTTGTCAAATCTAGACTTGCTCAATTCACAATACAGCATACCTCTCCAGCTTCAGATCTTCGTCGGTTGACAACACCCATCGCATTCTTGGACTATCTCAACCTTGCTATTGCATCTCCATCAAGCCTCTTCATACAAGTCTATCATCATGGCGAAAGTAATCGACTTCGAGCCCAAATATATCACCTTCGACTGCTATGGCACCCTGACCGACTTCAGTAATATGACCAAACTGACTCGAGAAATCTACGGCGACCGCCTCCAGGGTGCGGAGCTCGAGCGCTTTATTTCTCTCTTTTCTGGCTACCGATTTGACGAGTGCCTCGGCCCCTACAAGCCATATCGCGAGCTGCTCATCAACGCAGTCCGACGCACCTGCACCAAGACGGGAGTCAAGTTCTCAGAGGAGGAAGCTGAGAAATTTTATCTCGCCGTTCCAACCTGGGGTCCGCATCCAGATGTCACCGAGGGCCTCCGCCGTTTAGCGACCAAGTATAAGCTCGTTATTCTATCCAACGCCTCGGATGATCAGATCATGCAGAATGTGGAGAAGCTCGGAGCCCCGTTCCATGCCGTCTTCACCGCGCAGCAGACAAAGGCCTACAAGCCCATGATGCAAGGCTTTGAGTATATGTTTGAGAAGCTCGGATGCGAGCCTGAGGACTGCCTCCATGTATCGGCGAGCTTCAAGCACGACATCCTGACGGTGGAGGCGATGGGGATGAAGCACAAGGTTTTTGTCAACCGGAAGGGCACAGCTGATCCCTCCAGGCCGGACTATGATTGTTACGAGGTCAGGGATATTGGAGAGCTAGCGACGAGATTGGGGTTGTAATGGCTACGCCGTCAGGGATATGGGCGATCTAGTGACAGAGTTGGGTTACCCTTTGCCTACCGGCGTGACCGCCCCCGCCATAGCAGGGACTGTATAGCTAGTAGTGCTTGCCACTTTGGGTCAAGGGGGGTAATGATCTCTACAGTATATCTTCGTCCAAGTGGCCAAAGCAAGGGCATGAAGTGCTGAGTGAACATCGCAGATAGTACAGCTAGTTGTATGCCTTGAGAACCCCAGTTCTCTGTAGCATCAAAGGTTCATAAGGTGATATAGCTCTTCCCTAAAAAACATCAACGGATCACTGCCCTTCACCTATGTGTAACGAAGTCCTTGAATCTCTTTCTAAGGTTATATCATTACCTCTTCTTTTTCACATTTCCATAAACAACAATTATCACGATTGCATTACGCCACCTTTGATTGTGAGCAGCTCATTTCAAGGATAAAGATTCCTTCAGAGCCCAACAACTTACCGGATATCAGAGCGATCGTGAAGACGCGATAAGAAGCCGCTGTTCTGCACAGACCTGCGCTGGATCAACCCCCAGCCCCCGGTTCCATGACTCCACTCGCCGGATGGTTATCTCCAGGCCCACCCAACCAAGTCGAAAAAGACTACGGCGCAGCGGTCGTAACCCTGCGCGCTATCGGGCACCCCAACTTTACAATTTCGTCAATGTTCGATACCGGGAATCAGTAATGAAAGAGTAAGATACGCACAGAAACATGCTGCTCTTCCCCTACGAGACGCTAGAAGCTTGATATCGCCCACGGGTAATTTAGCCTGGTGAGTGGGGCTCATGATTATTTGGAGATAAGGATGCATCCCTTTGCTTCGTCACGACAACGCTTATAACGTCGTCTTGACGACTCATACATGAATGTCATAATTACCCTTGGGGTGAGAATTTTTTCGTTGCATCTCTCCTCCAACATTGTCATTACCTAAGCGAGCATCATACCCGGAGCGCAATGTCTACAGTCAACGATGCCATCACAACTGTACGCGACCACTCACAGCAACCACTCGATGAGAAGGCCGTAGAGAGTGCCATTGATGAGAAATTGGGCGCCAAGAGCGACACGAACTTCAGCACCGAGGTCGACATTTCCGCCGGTGAAATTGACGATGTCATCCATGAGTCTGGTACGATTTCGGTTTCTCAACCCAAATTTCTGGATCTGGAGAGCTGATTGTGGATCTGCAGAGTTTACGGAAGAGGAGTACAAAGCGCTCTTGAGAAAGATTGATCGCTACCTGCTCCCTCTCATGTAAGAAATACGGGTTGCAAACACTCCGAGGCTTTTCTAATGACTCTCTTCCTAGGTTCTGTTGCTACGGTATTCAGCAAACCGACAAAACCTCCACTGGTACCCAGGCCGTAAGATATATCATCTTAGATGTCTTAGCGGGTCTTCTCCTAACAGAGTCTTAAGATTTTCGGTCTACGAACAGATTTGAACCTCCATGGCCAGCAGTATAATTGGTTGACAACTATGTAAGCTCATGAACATGCCAGTGTTAAATAGAAAACTAATCATTTACCCAGTTTCTACATTACCTATCTTGTAGGCGAGTTCCCGTCAAACTTCTTGTTGCAACGATGGTCGATCGGTCGTTGTTTGACCATCTACATGATGTGCTGGGGTATGTTAATGCCTTGCTACGAATAATTATTCCTGCTAAAGCATTGTTCAGCAATCTGCCTCATTTGCGTGAGTGCTGTTAACGACTGGTCCCAGCTTATGGCTATCCGTGCGCTTCAAGGCTTCTTTGAATGCACTATCTCGCCTGGCTTTCTCCTGATCATTGGAACATGGTACCGAACAGAAGAGCAGGCACCTCGCGCTCTCTTCTGGCAAGCCGCCAATGCCTTCTTCCTGATTGTCTGTGATTTGATCATGTACGGTATTGCAGGATACGTGAACGTCCACGGCGGTATTCAGGCCTGGCGCACGATCTCACTCTTTCTCGGAAGCCTCACTATCGTCCTTGCTATTGCTTCAATCTTTCTCCTCGGTACACCTAACGAGGTCCGATGGTTGACTAAGAGGGAGAAACGTATGGCGTACGTATAAAATTTCCCAAACCTCCAGAATTGTGACTGATTGTTGGGGATAGCCAAGCACGGATTGTGAGAAACAAGGCAGGCCGGGACACTACAGGTCTTGCATGGTCATGGCCACAAGCCGCCGAGACATTTAAGGACCCTCAGCTGTGGTTCAGTTTTGCCAACGCCTTCATCAACAATATTCCCAATGGGTATGTCATGAGTCCTTTATTTTAGTCCTTTACCTGGTTGACATAGTTCTAAAACTCCTTTTTATAGTGGTTTGACCTCCTTCGGCTCCATTATGTATAATTCCTTCGGTTTCACCAGCATGCAAGTCCTTCTGGTTGGCCTTCCTCGGTCTGGTATGTCCTACCTCCTTTGCTCCAATGCTGCTACGAAAATCTAAATAGTTTTTACTAATGAAACTTAGTGATCTCCCTCTTTCTTTTCACGATTGTTGCCATCTATATCCGTCGAGTACAGAACAGGCGTATGTACATCATGATGTTTGGTTGCGTCTCGCCATTTATCGGGTTACTCGCCATGTCATTACTACCAGACACTCCCGAGTTGAAGTGGATTAAATGGGGCTTATATATCATGACAATGCCTTTTGTCTTCCCTATCTTCCTAGCTTGGTCTTTGCGTACGTTCTCTCGCCTCTACAGCAAAAGAAGTTTACCATCCGCTAACACTCGTGCAGTTCCCTCTAACGTCGCTGGTCGTACCAAGAAGACTGTTGTGTCATCTATGACCTTTCTCGCGTACTGTATTGGAAATATCGCAGGCTCCTTCGTTTTCAAGACCCAGGACGCTCCTAGGTACGTTTCAGGCACTATCGCCTGTTCTATCTGCTTCGCTCTTGAGTTCGGGATCATCCTCGCATGGCGATTTTGGTACATGTACGAGAACAACCGCCGCGACAAGGCTGCTGCTGCCAGTGGTCTCACCAAGGAGGAGCAGGAAGCTGAAGGTCGCTTGTTGGGAGAGCAAGACGTGACGGATATGATGAACCCTCACTTTAGGTACACCATGTAAACAGCAATTGTCGTTGTGTTTGCGTATTCTGCGGTTTGAATCTACAGGATTCGAACTGCGGTTGTCTTGCGGCTGTCATTACATATCTCGATCTACTCTTCTATACCTGCCTTTGCAATTGCTTGTGGGAAAGATTCGGCTAGTTTCTATGGCAGCAACATAGTATAGTACGAAAAATGGATTATATTCTATATTCTAATGATTCCCAATTTACTTAACCTTGAGTGTGTTATCAACCACTGCCGATTGAGATAGATCAAAACTCAATAAGTTTTCAACACGCTTAGGTTGCTGAGAATAGCGTCACTAGTTCCTAGCTCAAAACTCTTGCGCTGTTCGTAGATTCCGATAGCATCTGATCCAAATCAATCAAATTGCAACTATCTAAACCATGTAGATTGTGTTTCTCTGTGCAGTACGTAAATACAGGAACCTTGAGTCAAAATAAGCGCAAGAGTTACTGTCGAACCGGTTGCTTCCCAGTTCGGCGATGAGCGCGGCATTCTTATCTCGTCTATAGATCTAGATCTCGGTGGCATTCCCCCAACCCATGAGTGTTGGACCGGCCTGGATCCGGCTGTAAGTAACAGCTGATTTTCGTATGGCAAAGGAATGTTCGATACTGGACCGGAAGCGAGCTCTCTAAGTCCAAGATAGCATAGGCATCAAACCGCAATATCCTGCGTCGACTCAGTAGATCACTTAGATGTTTTAGGATGACATTTGGTCCTAGAAATATGTAAATTATTAAAAAAACATCCAACAATCGTGGATACCGCAGCATATTTGCATCTTCTATGAACCTCGTTTGCCATGCACTTTCCAGCGACATTGTCATGGCATATTTATGTATATTGGACAAGGACCGGAGCAGGAAGCATACAACTAGAGTTCTAGTGCTTTGATGGAAACTATAGAATGTTTAAGAACACAATGTATGCCTATACCGATAAAATTCTTCGAGACGTCTTTCAGCTGCAGACGTGATACCCATGCAGCAGTTGCGTATTGGGTTGAATATCGGCCCTATTCAGAACTCGAAGGTCCATTCATATTATATCCAAAATATCTTCAATATCTCATTACACATCCCCGAGGCTGCATCCCCAGTATTTAGAATCGCTACGGCTGCAGAGCAGTTAAATCTGCCATACCGTTGATCGGATTCCGAGAATTGGACAGGCTTTTCTGCAGGATTTCCTAAAGCAGAATTTATGCATCATCATTGAGGCATTTGATATCCCATCCAGCCTGACTCCAAGCTCAAATTGGGAAGAGTGCCAGTGTCGGATTGATAGAGGTAGTTCCCTGGCTGACCGACTTCACTTTCGCCTATCGGCTGTGAATAAGCAAAGAATGGATCAAGCGCAAAGTTCGACATGTTCGTTTCTGCGGATGACCAAAGCAATTCGGTCACCTCGTCAGTGCTTGGGGTTTCTGTAGGTTGTGGATTCATCTGGATGAGACCATTTTGAGCCTGTGGGGACTGCTGTTTCCAAAGCTGCGCCCAATGCTTATATTTCTCGTATCCCGAGGGCTGTTGATTAATATTGCCTGCTTCAGACACTGGTCGAGCATTCAAACGAGTGATTGCTCTTTCGAGTAGCTCAATTATTGAGAATTCAGACTTCGCTGAATCAATGCCCCTGGTCATGAGTCGCATCAAACTCATCCCATTGGTGAGGGATTTCCGCAGGCGCTTTGTATTTTCGTTCAAGCTATGAGCAAGAAATACAAGTAATGCGGTACGACATGCGCTGAGCTCGATATAAGATGCTCTTGCTAAACCACCATGGTCGTTCAGTAGCTGACAGAGATCCAAGATTTGATGCGCAGCTTGGATACAGTCGGACGCAAGTGTGGCTCGTGCTATAGATGCTCTCGACCTTGTTGGTTCGGACGAACCTGAGACTTTACTGTATGTGAACAGAAAGGGACGGCCCATGAATACTTGGGTGAGCAGGAAAGCAAGATTTAAATGCACATTTGCTCGAAACATGCTTTTTTGCGGATCTAAGTCGTTACAGTATATATCTGATGGCAGGGAAGACCACAAGGATTTCAAACTCTCGCTATGCCGCATCAGTTCATCAAGGCGGTCAATCTGTAGTGATTTTGGTGAGTTTCGAAGTTGTATACTGCAATTTCTCAGTGCCCCGTTCGCCGACTAAACCGGTGAATGGAAATATTTACTTACATGGTTGAGGCAATTGATTCTAGATGTCGATTGAGCATGATTATCGCACGAAGATTTGCGAAGTTTGGTGGTTGGAAATTCGGCATATCAGTAGGTAGCTCAGCATCTATATCAGAACTCGATATTGATAATGGTCTTCCATGGAGAATACAAATTCGTCTGTATAAAGTTAATGTGGGCATAAGGGAGATATGTAGAGTCATACTTTTCAAGGGTATATACGGTCCACCAAAGTCGTTTTCTGACCTCCAGCCCATGCTCATCTAAAGAAACTCCTGAATATCTCCGATGCATACCATTCTGAATAGCCATTTTGATTGCCATTCCAAGATATGTATAAGAAAGACCTGATGTGTCCAAGGGAAGAGTATATACACCCAGAAGTAAGAACGCTTGAACACTCTCCATAGATGCTATAGTCAATATGTCCGGGATCAGCTTGACAGCCTGCATATATAATGTGACTCCAACGTCGTCCTCAGCTGCGGACCCGTCGTGGCTAGGGGAGCCAACTGATTGCTCGGAATCCTCGACAGAGTCCAGATCAACAAACTGGGTGCCAATCGCTAAAAGCATCAGAACAATACACCATGCTGGAGAGTCGTCGCTTGAACCACTGGATTTCTGTTTATATATACTTTGTAGCTGTGCTGTAGCCCATTTCTCTTCTACATAGAAGTAATTGGTCTGCCCATACTTGAAGAAGATAGAAATCAGGAATTCGGCAACTGGCTGAGGAGGGAACCACTGCGTTACAGCGGAGAGGGTTGGGCCAGATGACTGCAAGTGTTTCGCTCTATAGTATTCTTTCTCGTCGCTTATTTCATGTCGGTCCTGTCTGTTGTTAGTACATGTATAGAAATGGATCGTTAGCCTTGCCTTATCAGCCCCAAGGCTATCGATCTTACGCTGAACGCGTTTCGAAAAGTTCCAATGCGAGAGCTCTCCAGAATAATCTGTCATTGGTCAGTCACTTTACCAACGCGCATGGGGTGGGGAACGGACGAGCAGCATTTTCAGAAATTTCGTTCACAGTGAAAGACTCTTCACCTATTGCTGAATCGTCCGAGTCATCTGCCCCCTCATTGCGAACTGAGTTAGGTTGCCTTGAATGTTCTCCGTTTAGAGTTTCTGCCACTCTACGAAGGCTATCGATATCACTTGGAACATTGCCGATAAAGTGCTGGAGGATCTGCTCCATGATTCTTAACCTTTCATTTTCAGCTTCTCTCAACAACGATGCTCTCCTGTCATGGTTAGCTTATAGGCAGCATGGTTTACGGGAGTTTTACCTGCTCGGGTGGTCTTCATCTAGTGAGGCAGTAGTCATCTGAAATTGGCACATACGACGTAGACGAAGACACCTAAAACAAGGAACACCTCCCTCACATCTTTCTTTCTGCCTTCGACATGAATCGCAACTTTACGGCGTCAGTCGAGTTTCAAACCATCTACACCAGATCACGGGGACGTACGCGCGGATGGTCCTTCTCCGGTCCCTTTCGCCGACTCTTGGACGCTTCTGCCGGCCGCTTGGCGACTGTGACCTCAGTGAATCTTCTGCCATCGGGATAGATTGAGTTGGTAGCCGTGTCTGATACCATCAGGGGCCCGACCCTTCGGGTGGCTGGTGTTGTTTGTCTCGTACACCAGATATAGCGCGATGGTATAGGGTCACTAGGGAGATATGATTGCGTGGATACTTGCACAGAAGATAGAAAGAGATTGGCAGCTTGAATATTAGAACATGCAACAAACCGTCAGATGAGACAAACTTTGTTATCGTGCGAATGGCGATATGAGTCTCATGTTATCTAGAGAATGGGGGAAATAAGGCATAAATTCAGGCCGAAGCACCTGTACGCGAGATGCTTCGATACTGAAAGATCACGTGCATTCAGGCTATGTGCAATAGCAGCATGCATTGAGAAAGTGGAGCAACGTCGTACCAGGGCAATCTAACAACTGTGTAACGAGGATTACATCCTAATGTTTATCTACTAAGCGACCATAATCACTCAAGACGGTTCGTACATCCCACGAAGCCGACGGGCCGCAGACGGAGCATCAACCGCCGCAAGTTACAAACAGTTCTGAGACCCATCTACTATCTATTTACATCTCATACCTTTCGAGGCTGATGTGAATATGAGGCTCGAAGTCAACTGCCCACCTGTATGATATAACCTCCTAACTCATTTACTAGCGACTTAAGCGAGCGGTCGCCCTACCACTATTTCTCACTGCTTCAAGTCAATCAACTTGCTTTCGAGATTCCTTGGCTGATAACCCAATATCCTAAAGGCCAAATTCGCAACTTTCATCCCATAATTCTTCATTACCCAGTGTACCATCATGTCCAAATCCGCACATGCCTCTCCGGCTGTCTAGTTGTACCCATCCTCAACCCACCGCTCCTGCACCCAGATCACACCTGGACAAAAAGAATAACACCACATATGCATAGGACACCAACTGAAATATAGCTCTTACCAATTCTACAAAGTAGCAATAGGGTGGTATGATAGTTAAGCATCCGAAGGCTACAACGAAAAATTAAACCTGTCTTAAATATATCCATTGATCGAGGAAAACAATACCTAGAAAGGAATCATCTTAACAATATACAACGAGTTTCAGGCTCGCAAAGTAGCCATATTTTGAGGAAAATCTGGGCAACATCAACTCGGTAAGAAATGCCATGTTCATCTGTTCTCACCAGCCAAGCCACAACAAGCGGATCATTCTTCTGAGAATATGGCCCAACCACAGACCATCTCATCTGCCCAATAAGAGAACTTGCCGCGAATCCGACAAACTCATAGGCATCCTCAAGTCCGTTTCCGCCTAAATCTGCCGCCATGTTTTCCATTCCTTTCACCCCCTCAATAAGACCTGCCAATTGATTTTGTTCCGTGTATAATCGGAGCATCTGATCTCTGATATCACGTTTCCGCACACGAATCTTCAACTTGATGACCTGTGAATAGAATATCAAAGTTGCTGGCTTTAGAACTTTGGCAATCTGAGGCTCTATGGCAGGTAGTTTGTGTTTCAAATTTCCTGGAAGCCACTCAGGCGGTTTCTCTGATGTCCAGGCCCGACCCGACTTGCCGATCCACCAACCTTTATCATCAATGTGCTGAAGCCCCGAGTTAACCCTAACAGCCTTCGAATTGCTGTCGAGGAGAAAGAACTGAACGAGGCTACGTTCTATAGGAGAATGATATCGCACGGGCCCTACTTGTGAGGTCCAACTCCACGATGGTAGATCCAAACATGATCTCGGCATCGACCTTGACGTATTCCAACTTAGCCCTATTTCAAAGAATTTTTCTGGTACTTCATAGTAGAGACGGGTGTTGAAGAAGGCCGTCCACATTGACGCAACACCAGCGAATGCATTTTGTATATCAGATTCTATACTCAGCTGTCGACGCGTGTATCCTTCAACAAGCGAGCGATATCCACCATCGATTAGGTCATCGTCAGAGTTACTGCGCCAATTATCCCAGGGAATGTCGGCTGCTTGATCACTTACCCTATTTCTGTTGATCATATTGTTATGTGAGGCATTGATGGGAATTTGACAGAAGTTTCCAGCTTCTTCTTCGATATACGTTGATGCACATTTCCAATATACGCGCTGGCTGCAGAAGACTAGGCATCGTCGAGACAACTCTCCTTCTTGAAAAGTCCAACCTCGAGAGTTCCAATAACTTCTTTCGATCATTCTATCTTCCGATGGTGTTAGTGTTCCATTTGATCCTTGATCGCGAGTATCGATGCAGAACCCCCGTTGACGTGTATATACCCCCGGTAGACCAGACTCTGCATCGTCTCCAGCGGCTGCACAAATCGTCCAAATTGCACATGAGTAGACCTTGTCCATAGCAGCAATCTGGGCTTGTTTGATTTCATCCTGGTCTTGAACAATGCACAATGAGTCAACCCAGAGGAACTCTTCTCCTAGCTCCTGACACAATTTGATAGCGTCGACAATGGTATTCGAAATTGCACCAAATACAAGTCCACCTGGTTCGCTCAGGGCATCAACATTATCTTTCCTAAGTTTCAAACGAAGTAGGACTTTGCCCCAAACATAGCTCAAAGCAACATATCTAATCCTTGTAGGTGTGGGAACGATACACATTCTACGTACATCGATGACTCGAAAGCCTACTGGGAGATTCTCTGCTGGCTCCGAACCACTGTCTTGGCACTTCCCATGGTGCTGAAGAAGACAAGTCTGAACAAGATCCTTCAACCTACCAATGTTGAGTTTCGCCTCAAGGATCGGGAGGGCCGAACTGCGCTCTAGAATAACCTTGACACCTTGCTGTACTCGATCGTGTTGTTGTGCATCGTAAAATGGGGTTCTCAAATATAGAACAAATTCCATGCCTGATTTTTCCAACTGACTATCTGAGTCTGTCTGTGATTCTGAATCTGACATATCAACCTCGGCCGATTCGTACCGTACTACGAAATCGTAGGTCTCTAGGGCTATCAAAGGATTTACAGCAGTCAATCTTTCAACAACAGCATGTCCTACCATGTGGCAGAACATACAGTCACTATGCAGAATCTCAGCGGGGGTGCCAACAGTTGCGCCATATTCTAGCAGCGTAGAAGAATCATCCATGAACCCGTGGAAATTCTCGACCCATTTACAGTTTCCGCATAGCTGAAGCGGTTGATGCGGGATGAGCGGGATCGGGATGAGCGGGGTGAGCGGGACAGTAGCTTGTGTTTCCCAGAGAATAGCCCATTTGGACCTGATCCTCTGTTTGACCTTCGTTTTCCAAGTGGAGAAGCGTTGGGAGCTAAGCATAGCCATAGTCCAGAAATTACAAGGCTGCTAATGATAATGCAGCTACTCATTCGAGGCTGGACAAAGCTCTGCTAATATAAGCTATAAGTGGGAATTTCAATTTGATGCAGTGCGATCAGAGCCCCCGTCAACATAGTCAAGACTCGACAAAAACGGGCCAGAGGATTAACACAGTATATCGAAGGAAGACAAATCTCGAGCTGCAGTGAAAGTTAAGGTTCGTCAGCGACGGATAAAGGTGGGATGCCATGCATGGTAGTGGTGGTGAACGGATGACACGAGTCAAGCATCTTAGATAAGCAGTCCCTAACTAGGAAGGTAAACCTACTTTGATCCTCCACAATCTAATTCAAGTTGTAAAAGTGTAAACACTGTACTTACCATACAAATATACGACTGATTTTTTTCGAGACACTTGCTTATGAAGTCTGTTAGATAGGTAAGTATCCTAACTAGGAAGGTAAGCCTACCTGTCCAGTATATTTGAGGTACCTTAGATACGGTAATTTGCCTATGATTATTTCCCCGCGTTTAGCGAAACAAGCCGTCCACTTTAGTCAACCACGCCCTTTGCATACACCGGTCGATGCTTGCGGCTAGCCTTCGTCTAGTATTTCTCGCTATTACTAGATGTAAAGACATCAACTTCCCTTCCCTACAGCTTGCACAATTTACATTGAGCATATTCTTATTTAAGCTTAATCGACATGACGCAATCCATAGAAGCCACTCAGCATGGCTTCTTGCCGGCTAACGGCACAGTGAAACTGGTACCTCTACATAAAAACCCGCGCGAAGACGAGCCAGAATCATCCGAACTCCACAGCCTACCGCAAATTCCATCGCTTGTAGAGGAATCAGAAGGCGGTCGTCTCCCAAAAGGACAACTTATCATTACAGTAGCGACATTAACAGGGGTGAACTTCATAAGCAGCCTAAGCACTGGGCTATTGACTGTTGGTCTTCCACGCATGGCTGCAGATGTGGAATTGGCAGAGCACTTACTTTTATGGTAATATGTTCACTCCTATAACTTTCTACCATCCGTATTCGTAGAAGTTTCTGTACCCAAGACAATCAATTGTGGTGCCGAGAAGAAAATATTGATCAGAGACTGACATTTTCATAATAGGCCGTCATCAGTATATGCGTGAGTGTCCAACTTATATACGTCCTTACAATTAAATACCCAGGATTTCTAACTATATCACCCGAAGATTAACCAGTGGTTCATGTCTACTTCTGGCTGGCTCAATTGCGGATGTTGTGGGAAATCGTATTGTCAATTTAGTGGGATGCCTCACCGTGGGCTGCTTTATCCTCGCTTGCGGTCTTGCAAGAACTGGAATTGAATTGATAATGTTCCGAGCCCTACAGGGCATTGCCGTGTCTCTTTGCCTCCCTACGTCTGTCGCTATTGTTGCAAATGCATTACCCAGTGGGAGAGCACGTAATATTGGTTTCTCCTGCCTGGGCCTCGTCCAACCTATCGGCTTTTCTATGGGTCTGATTCTGGCCGGAGTTTTCCTAGATACCGTGGGTTGGAGATTTGGCTATTTTCTATGTGGAGGTTTGACCCTGGTACTCTTTTTCTTGAGCATATGGGCTCTACCGCCAGATAAAGTCATGGAGGCTTCAATCTTGACTAGACTCAAGACTGAAATCGACTGGATTGGGGCAATAATAGCCTGTGCTAGTCTGTCTCTATTGTCGTATGTTCTTGCGTAAGTTATTGCCCGTATTTGCCATGTTCAGTTTTGTTTATGGAATCTCACAGAAACCTGACGAATGATGTTTCAAACATTCGGCGGCCTTCCAATCTTGTGGTGCTCATTGTCAGTATAGCTCTCATGCCGAGTTTCATCTACTGGGAAAATCGACAAGAGCAACGAGAGAGACCAATGCTAATCCCCAATTTCTTATGGAAAAACAAAGTTTTCACGAGCATTTGCTTGATGGTGCTGTCTTCCTTCGCGGTATTAAATTCCATGGAAATGTTCTGTAGTCTCTTGTGAGTTTGCCAATGAATTTACAATCTTCTGCGTTATGGCAGCATTTAGAAGAAGATCTGTAGTTTGAATACTTCTGACAATCACAAGCTTCCAAGAAGTGCAGAACCTCTCGGCTCTTCAGGCATCACTTCGAATACTACCAAGCTTGATAGTTGGAGCAATACTTCAGATGGCCACGGGTCTATTGATTGATAGAATCTCGGCATTCTACCTCGTCGTTGGGTCGCTGGTTTTGAGTGCCGGAGCCCCACTTTTGATGGCCGTGATCCACGTGCAATGGCCATATTGGTACGATGCATTTTTCGCGCAGCTCTTAACGCCCATTAGTGCCGACATCCTATTTACCGTGGGCCTACTTGTGGTTTCCGAGGTCTTTCCCGCGCACACGCAAGCCCTCGCCGGCGCCGTTTTCAACACGGTCGCCCAATTCGGAAATTCGATCGGGCTAACAGTGATGGCAATCATTTCATCGTCTGCTACAAAGCGTTCCAGCATAACAGATAAATCTTCGCCGAGTGCGCTCATGGTGGGCTACCGAGCAAGCTTTTGGGCAGCATTTGTATGGATGATCGTGGCTTGTGTTGTGGGGAGTTTTGGCCTGCGGCGAATGGGGAAGGTTGGTATAAAGCGGGACTAGGTTGTTCACTTATAAGAGTTCCATATCTGCAGTGATACCTCATAAGCTCCCACGACCGTTGGAGAAAATGTATACACTCCCACAAGCGGTATTGCAGGATATACTATGCGATAAATTTGTAATTGAGCTGGACTTGAAGATCAATTGATGCTCAATGACGGTGGGCAGATTGCAGAGTGTGCCATGGCTCGATGGGTATTGGCGCCGTTGTCTCAAGATGGCAATTATACGAACGTCTCCAATGGTTATTCTTGGATTTGTTGAATGTCAACCATGAATTTCAATCATGTACTGATCTTAAATGCCAGTAAGTATAGGATGCTGTCTTTATATTTATGATGATAAGACTAATTAAATGTTCGTTGTCGTTGAGGAAAGGGGTAGATGAAGCTGCTTTTTGAGGTTGAAAGACGTTTGGCCAATACACTACACTATGATTACTCACAGATATACCTGTTGACGTAGATATGCAGAAGATAATCATGACCAAATATCTGTAAAACTATTTAATTAGGAATCATACAGCTAGGAATAGATATCATAGCAAACATGAATACAAATTCTCGCCACAATCCTCATTAACCAACACCGCTGCAAAACATTCACTTGCCAACTTCTAAATCTGCGAACTAATGACTTTCCCAGTATGCTGCACTTGCGCGGTGCTCTTTACTCTCCAGTACCTGTGACTCTACCGTTACTTCTTGCCGCTTGTATATTCCATTAGGATCTCCTTTCGCAGGATTGAGCTCGACGTCGCTACCATTCTCATCTGCAAGGTGCCCCATGGAACGACTTGCACTGAATGTTCCCGACGTAATAGATCCCAGCTTTTGATGCGCTGCTCTACTTCCTAGTCCGCTCGCACTCGCATAGTGGGAATTGAGTTTGTATGATTGAGTCGTAGAAGCTTGGCCGCGTCGATTAAGGAGAGAACTCAGGGCCGGAAGCGAAACGACAATAATGGCTACGGCCATTTCAGCCATGGACCATACATCTGGAAAGATATATCAGCAAGAAACACTTCTCGCAACGTCACAGAGAAATGCTGTAGGGGTAATAAGTTTCAGAGGCTGGGGAGAGAAAGATGATTTGCAATTTACATAGAGTGTTGTACAAGCTCGAGGCTTGAACCGAGATAAAGCGCGCGATGCTGATAGCCATGGTTATTGCCCCCAGGGCAAATGTGACAGCGAGACCGATGATCTGACGAGGCTTCAGTTTAAGTTCTCGCAGAAGTGGGAATGGAAGCAAGAAAACTAGGACGATTCACGTCAGCAATTACATGTCCCAGGCATGTCTACACTAGAAACAGGAGTATGGCCACTCACTCATGACATCTGATGTTATATTTGTTGACCAATCAATCTGGAAGACCACTAAGGAGTTGAAAGTAGAGCAAGCATGTGCATCTGTTGACCAGTTGCTAGCCACGTCGGAACCACACCAGAAGGTATCGAGAAATGCCGTACAGACAAAGGCGCTGACAGTAAACGCTGAAACCGCATATAAGGCCTTGCGTAGTCTAGGCTTTGTGACGGGAAATAGCTTTAGATAGAACGTTAAGATCGTGAACTTTGGAAAGTATATCCCGCTGTCATAAAAGTAGTTCGAGGCAAAGGAGTACTATCGTTCATCTTGTTAGCCTTATGTTCCTTTTCGACGATTCGTGTCTCCCGTATTGAATCTATAGTTATAAATGAAAAGGTGCTTTGTTGACATTTGTGAACGAACCTTGGACAGAGTAACTATTTGTTGAAGCTCCGCAGCACCTGAGTCTGCACTTGTAAAGGCACTGCCACCCATGGCACCGAGTCTGTATGACTGCGTGTCGCATATTATGAGCGCCATAGCATCTATCACCGAAATAACTAGAAAGGCATCAGAAAGGAGAAGCTTCCTTCGCTGTATTCGGATCCGAACGAATAATCGTATCGCAACCATGATAACCGCAAGAGTGAATAAAGCCCACTCCAAGCCCTACAGCTTCAGGTTAGCGACTGAGGTCGACAGACGAGTACATAGTACAAGTACACGGATCCTCTTACCATGACGGTTGGCCCTGATAGATCGGCTACCATGGTTGGGGTTGTTGACCAGCTCTGATTGAATCTGTTGATCACTGCCCAAAGCACAAAACCCTACGAAAAATTCTAGCGAAGGAAGGTAAAGACAAAGCACAGATGCTTCGAGTGATTGTGGAGTACCACATCTACCGGAGGCAGGCCATATACAAAAGATCCACAAGACATCTTTTGTTAGTTTGTGTATCTCACCACATTGGCATTCCATATGTAGGGATGAAACTCTTTCCACGCACGCAGAACGGCACATGTAATATAATACTACAATGCCTCCCCGCTGTGTAATATTATTCGTCCCCAAAAACGGTCGAGAATCCAACAGGTTTGTTCCCGCCACCAATCGCAACTACGTAAGCCACTTACCTGCCAGAGATTCAGAGCTTTCGCATCTGTTTGGCATAATTGCTTATGAGGAGTTCGCAAGATCCCTGAGAATTGCGCCGCCCGAACGTCCGCGTCAGCGACAGTACGAGCTGCGCGTAGAGCAGCTACCCAGCGACCTGTTTTCTGGACCTTCCGTCCTCGGTTTCCTCGCCTGACATTCATTAAGACCTCAGGGCCTCGGAATACGTGCCGGCCCCCATAACCCACCCGCCCGACCCACAAAACAACCACTATGCTGTAGTGTATAGTGCTGTGCAGGCTGCATCCGTCCTGTTATGTACACTGGGCGGTCTTTGGTAAATTGGCTCGGGTGCTAACCCAACGTCCTGTTCGGGGTCCGGAAATATCCTCCTACCTGTTCTCGTTGACCAGCCCGTTATTGCTCCAATTCTCATTCGTTTGAACTCTGCGGATCGATGAAGCGGAAGCGGACCAGAGCGCTGACACCACATCCAACGTGCAGGCGGGGTGGGGTAATTGCACGCCCAACGGGATTTCGAACGGTTTGAAACTCGATTTGCAGTGGGGGCAGTCGTTGTCCTTATCACTCCCACGATTAATCTGCACCTGATATCATGATGGCTCCAGTACCAGCTTCAACTTCCGCACGGCAGTGTGTACGTGTGATTGATGGCATGTTTGGCTCGGTAAATGTTTTGCCGCAGTCTGTAGATTTGCTCTGCAGCGGGTGCAACGTCGGAGGCCAGGGTGGGGGGCCAGGGGACACCCCAGAAATCAGAAGCTTCAGTGGAGCACGCACCACAGGTAGGCATTAGATGCTTGCAACCCCCGGCTTTCACTTTGAGCAATGGTCCTTGTCTTACTGGTTGAGTGCTCCTGGCTGAGTGGAGACATGTCGTTCGATTCCCACATACGTACACGCAGTATATGTTTGCGAAGGTCGGAAGCAGTCCTTCCATCGTGCTCCGGTGTTCACTATAACGAATTTTTATTGGCCTTCTGCGAAGGAATTGCAGTCTTAGGTTCTTGGTCAAGATGAGTTTCCTGACCGGCCGCGATGATATGGTGAGTCGCATCAAAGCTCCATTTCAACATCTTTTAGGAGTTATGTATTAACTTGAAGGAGATCGCAGAATGGGTTCTCCTCACGGTTGCTCTGGCCTTAATTATCCTCCGAATATATATTAGACTGTTCCGAGAGCGCACGAAACTCTTCCTGTCAGATATTATTCTGATTATTGCCGGACTCGATGGCATCGCCCTAATCATTACTGATACCCTGACTTTCCATGTCGGTGCGATGGATAATGATGTCTACTCTGTTGAGTTGTCCAAGGTAGGTGGAACTGTCATTACCATATGCCGGTTACTGGCAACAACGCCAACAGAAATAACTAATCCTCGCTTTCTAGATATCTTTTGCCTCGAACTATTTCTATGATGTCGGTATGGGCTTTCCAAAAATGAGCATGTTGGCCTTCTACTGGGGAATCTTTCCTGCCAGTCGTTCAAAGCTTCGATGGGCCCTATACGCTGTAACAGCCTACGTCTACACGTGTTATCTCACCATTCTTTTTGACGATACATTTTATTGTGGTGGAAATGTTTCTGTACAGTGGTCCCAAGCCGATGGCGCATGTAACGTTTTCTATGCTCCCGATCCATTCTACATCAACTTTGCTTTGAACCTCTCCTGTTATATCTTTGGTATGCATCTTTTCACTCGACAATTTTGAGTAGATTTAGTGTCACGAATACTAATAATTTGTGCCATCCACAGTCTACGCTCTACCTCTTTTCCTCCTCAAGGACGTCGCAAAAGATATGAAGATTGGAATCCTAGCCACTTTCTTCATGGGTTTCGCTACTCTGGTTATTTGTGCGGTTCGCTTTGCGACTCTAGAAACACTTTACTCGCAGCCCAACTTTGTTTGTGAGTATAACATAACTGTTAATCCCTTTCGAACTCTTTCTATAGACTGACATTATGCAGACCTATTCAGCATGCTAGAGATGGCATTGGCTTTGATTACAACAACACTTCCGGGTCTCAAATCGCTTCTTAAACGGGGAACTTCGATTGAGGATCCTGAATCCTCTAGTGGAGATATCCACGACGATAAGGTTACAGAGAACTAGAATCATCATACTTGTTAGAACGTCCTTCAGTACATAGAACACCTGCCTTACATACCAACAACACTACGCTTACAGTTGTTGATTTGATTGCGCACAGTTGCCTGCAATCTACTCAATAGCGCCCCGTCTGTAGATGCATTGTTATTGTATTTTCACATTGCCCTCTTAAGTGATGATTTACGTTAGATTTCACTAAGGATGAAATGTTCTTTATCTTAATTTTTTTCGTGTATGTACTATATTTTAATGGAGCCCGTCTCTCAACCCCTGTCATTGATCAACAATATCGATACTAGTGTCCGTACTGTTCTCGCGATGTTTTTCCGTAGGTGCTGACGACTTCTGCGAACAATCCTCAACATCCACGCCTACATTTCTTGATTCAGTGGTTCTGTTCTCAGTGTGTACAGTTTCGACATTTGAACACGATGAGGCCAGATTAGACAATGACTTGAATAATGGACGTAACGTCACGATATTGCCTGCTATCAACCCAACGCCGCCTTCGACAGAGGAAAAGACGACAAGATTAACACAGGTGTCTATTACCAGTTAATATGAAGTTAACGTGCTGCAGCCTAAGATTGAACCTACATAGAAAATCGGCTTTTGAGGAATCCAAGATCTTTATCACAGGTATTCTAACTATCGTGGCAGTGCTTCCGCTATTCCCCCATATATTAGTTTTAGGATACAGCGTTATATTTAATGGCTAGACGCGAGGGGAGAAAACTTACATAGCACCAAAGGCAATGGTGCAGACAGCAAATATTTTCGAGCGCCGGTCCAAATGGCTTGCCGTGATGATCTGGATTGGCAAGGCGACCAGAATCCAGTCCGATATAACGCTGATAGCCGAGTGGGTGTATGTGAGGTCTGATATGATGCGGCCAGCAATGCAGGTATTTGCACTATCTAATGTGTTCCAGAAGTTTGAGATAGGGTGACACTGGAACATTGCCACGAGGAAGAATGCCAAACCATATACTGTTGACACAAACATGACGATTCGGATGATCAGAATATGGGTTTGCTCCATGGCAACTCGTAGGATCAATGTCCCAAGTGCCAGTTTCAGAAGGGTGGTGGTGGCAATGTATCCGAGTTCAGACCCCCAGAACATCTGGACAGAAGAGTGCGGTCAGCATCGATCTTTAACAGCAATGAGGCAGCTTACTTACAGCTAGTGCATTGTGAATTTGAGGCATTGTGAGGTCTTTCATGTGTTGCCCAATCCCATAATGTATGCCGATCAACTGGTCGATGTGCCAGAATGTGTTGGAGGCCTTATGTACCATGAGCGGAGGAGGTGGGATACGATGATTGTATGCTTACCAGGGTGATGGCCATGAGCCAGTCATCAATCCAGAATGCCTTCAATATAAAGTACCGGACGTAGAATCTCAGAATACTCGTTATCCATGTCAAAGCAATGAGTATTGACAGTAAAACTGCGAGCCCTGGCCCCTTGTTATCCATCACCAAGCACTGCTCCGTATACGAAACCTCAATCTTGATGCTGCGACGCTGATAGAAGTGTATATCTTCAGGTATCCGATGTATTGGAGACCAGACTCCCAAGTTTGTGAATAAAACGGGGGTGTCACCTGAGAAGGAAAGAAGGACGGAAGGATGGTCTAGGAATATATCTCAATTCCAATTATAGGTGAACCTTAATTTATGCGGAAGAAGTTAAGAAGCCATAACACCATGCTTGATTCTGCATTCAGATTATTTTGGTCAATGGTAGTCTGGAATTTCGCCTTGTAGCTGGGGAAGTCTGCTCGAGAAGCCAATCCAATCCTGGCGACAGATCAGCAATGTGGACGAGACTGCTACGAATGCACTTGACCACGAGTTGCCACAGGGATTCGCAATCGCATAGCAACCAGTGAAAGTGCTGCAAAGAAGCTTCTAAATTTCCAACCACGTCTTGATGCAGGCAGTTTATGACTTCAGCAAGCGCTCATTCCAAACCGTCCGGATAGTTCATGGCATCGCCGGATTTGGCTAGACCCGGAAGACTATAGACACCCCTCAATGACGGAAATAGCAAGCTTTGGATGAAATCGAGACCTCGAGAAACGTGGAGCTGAGCATGCTTTACTTAGATTAACTTTCGTGGCGTGTTTGGAATTGATAAACCAACGCCGAAGGGTGGCATAACACTGACCATCACGTGGATCTCCAAAGTCTATCTGGGCGGTTCCCATTCCCATCTGGAGCTGATCGACACGGCTCCCGGTTATTTCGGTCAAACACTACAGCCTATCATCAAAATTTTGAATGTACAGGTCGTTAGGGTCTTTGAATCAGTGTGCTGTTACTGTTTTCTTTGGGATCCGGAAGTGGGGACTTCGGGAGATGATTGGAAATGAGCTGTTCAAGGTCAGGCGATTATCCGGGCTGGAGGAACCAATGTCGGTTGCGAGCTTTATTCCTAGTAGAGGATTTGTCGTGTACAGTTTCTTGTAAGTAATGGCTTATAAAACAAACACCGTCCGTGTCCTCCCGTCGTGTTTAGCTTTTACTTGTATAGTGCGTGGTCGGGGATTTGTTATCCTGACCTCTGTTTGATCTTATCTCGTAACGCCACATCAACAAAGGGAGCTAGCTTGTACCGAAATATATGCTTCAGAACATGTGCTATTCTATTCCCCAAGATGCTAGATATATAACAAAAGGTGTGCAAGACAGATTTGTTGTAGCCTTATATCTCCAAGAGATCTTTGCTAACTATTTGCTTTCACCGACTCCTTGTCAAGGCCCAGTCAACCAGAAAGCATTGACCGCAGCTCAATAGACCCGTTAGTAGGTATAATTCTCTCCATGGTTCTCGAGATGAGAGAGAGTAGAAGTATTATGTAATTGGTCTGGATTCAATGCCCTTAAAGTTCTTCAGCATTCCACAATTTGCCATTCAGGCATAACGCAAATGGAAGGCAGCAGTTGGTACCACTTTATCCAGCCAGAAATTCCCCGTTATCCATATCCACAGCTAAGAAGAGCGCGCTTATTACTCGATAAGAATTATCTTTTGTCGAATATAAAAGTTGATCTTCTCTTTAAAAAGGTTACTCTTAAGTACAAGGAAATCCAAGGCATAACTAGGTTTTGTTCAATAGAAAAACTTATAGTTTGGCCTTGAGGGCTGGTTCATCGCTCCAAATCTGCCTTACAATCTCCCAGTATCGTTCACTATCCCTTGACATGTGGCTAACATGGGGCGATTCCTCCCAAAGTTCCAATCTCACCTTCCCAGCAGTTATATCCCGAGCGTTCTCTGCATGACGCTCCACGTTCTCCCACGGCGTAATTGTATCCGCCTTACTATAAATGTAAACCCTGCCTCGCTCAGACTGGAAGCATTGCTCATTATTCAAATCTTTCCTGAGTCTCTGGATAAAGTGCTCATCGCGTGTGATCGCCTCTTTGGCCGTGATTGCTCCCACCAGTCCGTAGATTAACAAAGAGAGTATCTCCCTAACAACTGGAGTTGACGGCATTCCGGCAATAAAACCATCGGTAATGATCTGGAATGTATTCATCCCTGGAGTGCTATCCAAAATCATTGCACCAACTTTCATCCCCGTGCCGGTCTTGGATCGATGCGCGTGTGCGAGCTGGCATGCTGTGTGTGCACCGGAGTTGCTGAACATATGGAGTAGAATCTCGTGATCCGGCTGTTGGGAATGTTTTACAACAATCGGTACCGCGGGGTAGAGTTTTGTTTGCTGGACCGAGTATGGCCGATATACCATATCAGGGATGGACGTTTGTAGGATAAGAATATCGGTGCCTGGGAATATGCTCTGGTACGTCTTGACGTATCTTGAGATATGCCGAGGTTGAGCAGCGAACCAGGTTGCCAGGATCACGAGCGTTGGAGACTTGTCTGTGGTAGGAACTGGCGTGGAAGACCCGTAGAAGAAGATGCCATCTCCAAGAGATTGGGACCCTTCAAGGTATTTATCTAGTGCTTGCTCAGATGGCATGACGTGCCTCTGTACTATTGATGATGAGGTTGCAGAGGGATCAACCAGTTCAGCGAAGCGATCCGAGGTGAAACCGAGGATACTGTAAATGCATCAAATCACGTGGCAAGCTAAGCTAACTGGAGTAGTAGTCGTCGTCTTTCGTATCCAATCATTTAGTACTACAATGCTCATCTTCTGTATGAGTATGACAACCAAGCTTAGCTTGTCTTACAGTGTCTTTCCCAAGATAGTTGACAATAAGAAACTCAGACATTGGCCCAGCTCTCTTGGTAACGCCTATCCTCCGTCTCCGCAGCATGTGGCTGGTCGAATCGCACGACAGTTTCTGTTACCTTGCGGATCTTTCCCAGCTCAATGGCATGGTCTGCGCTAGTGGTTGTGACAATCCCCTTCTGGCTATCGCTATCTGTGTCTGTGGCATCCACGCCATTACTGCTGCGCACGTATCCATGCTTAGATCGTGTGACACTTCGGGAGGTCCCAGGCGTAGCTTTGGTATTGCTAGTCGTCGTATCGCCGTAGCTGGTAAGCTTGCTACGGAAACCTAACTTGTATGATACCATCTTGAGGATTGGCTGCAGCGCTGGAAAGCAAGCAACCCAATAGCCAACATGGCTCTCAAGATCCGTCCAGAGGCCAATAGTAGACATCTTATAGGTGGAATCATCCGCGAAGTTGAGAGTCGCGATCAAATAGAGACGTACAACGCCCGTTATCACAACGAAGATACCGACGGTAAAGACGAGAATTATCTGGATGACCTGTCTGCTCAAGATCATCTTCTTATAGATGACCGCGATCGGAAGGATGATGAGCGTCAAGTCGACAATAATGCCTATGACGCTGTGCCCAATCATCATGCCGTTATTAGCTGCCGTGGAAACGCAATTGAGGCCGGGCTGGAATGGCGGAGCCCATACATCTTTGATCGGCGTACACTCGGTCAGTTTGTAGAAGAAAGCAACAACGGTTTGCACAAATATAACACCGCCAACAGCATAGACAAGGTAGAGATACCACTCTAGATATTGCACTTGTGTCAGCATGGAGCCCGTGGTAGGGAGGGGAGGCACTGACTGTCTTTGTTGAGACGAGGAAGGAACGCGACGATGGAAAGACGTACTACAGCTACAACCCAGAAGTACAAAAGATTCTGGGTAGCCAAGAACTATATGGTCTCATGTCAGTGGACCAAACTTGTGTCTTATGCCAGTCTCAAGACGCACCGAAAAGAACTTGACGAGGCTATCTAGTGGAACAAGGTCAATATGCCCCCCCGAGCCGTACCGTACACTTATGAAGTCGAATCCAGCTAGCGACACAACAAATGCCTACGAACAGTCGGTCAGAACTAGGGAGACAATGCTTGCGTGAGGAGACATACCCAAGCCGCGACCGACATTATATCATCGAAGCCACCAGTCTTCGTCATCACCAGTCTCGTGTACAGTCGCAAACCGCAGATGACGCTAGAGATGACAACGAGACATATATTGAGGTTTCTCATCTCAATTCCTTTATAGTCTGGAGTTTCCCAGAAGGTCGTCCCTGCCGGGTAGGTCGTGGTGGTTGAAGCCATCGCGAGCCAAGGAGCGCATTCGTTTTGAATTCGAGTAGGTAGAAGCCACGACGAAAGAAATATAGAGAACGGACATTTTACATGTGCAATGGCATAGGAGGAGTTCAACTTCCGAATAAGAGGACTTTAACTTTCAAAGGGCTTAACACAACCTTAGCATGAAAGCGAATGCCGAGTGGCTTGTTCCAAGTATCTAGGCTGGCGCCGCCGGTGGCTGCGTTCGAGTGCCATGGAACACCCAGGAGTTACGATTCTTCCCCTGATCCACAGGGTTGTGCATTTTGAGAAAGGGCGCACAACTTAATATGGTAGGTTTCACCGAGTGGCTTATCCCGTGCATCTGATTTCGGTACTGGAGGCGCTGTTGGCTCTGGTATTCCATATTTCCGAAAGTGTCGTCGTGCATATGAAGGAGGGATGTTACGGTAGAATTTGAGATTGTTTATCAAACTTCTAGATTAATCAGGGAGGAATTTGTTCAAGATATAATAGAGACTGCAACATGCAATTGAAAAAGCATTTACATGATGTTT
The DNA here is from genome assembly GCA_003369635.1 of Coleophoma crateriformis. Lineage (NCBI taxonomy): Eukaryota > Fungi > Ascomycota > Leotiomycetes > Helotiales > Dermateaceae > Coleophoma > Coleophoma crateriformis. The sequence continues at coordinate 162,025 of PDLN01000020.1, forward strand.
CGCACAGTATTGTAGCTAGACGTGTCGAGCTCGTGCCATGTGTTTGTTATACTCGTGGAGAAGGTGAGATCGGGGTTTCCGCCCACGTTCTCACTGGTCCCTGCAACGATGGCCACTTAAAACCGTTGGAGATTCGGGTAGGGGACTGCCCGCTCTCAGTAACATATTCTTGACTCAAACATTGACAACCTATCTTAACTTTACTGGCTAGATAAAAATGGTAGTATTATCCTAGACTAATATAACTTCGATCTAGGCGGGAATAAGAAGATTTGAAGTGAAAGACTAGTCACAAAGGGAAAGTAGAGCATGAAAAGAGAGCATTGCATGATTGTTATTATTCAAAGTAAGACCATAATCGCGCAAAGGAAGTTTGTCCCTGGCTCATCCAAACCGTCGGTTCGCCGGAGGACATCCATTTAGGAAGGATGCTAAGCTTCGAGCACAGGGCTCTTTACCCGGGGCACAAATCAGCTGGGATGTTAATTGACTCCCAGGCCTGGACTGCGATGCAAGGCGTACGAATACTCCCAAGTGTTTTCTGTCGGGACCGCCACCTTTCTTTAGTCAGGTCCGCTCATATTTGTTTTCTTCAATCCTAGACCGAAGATTCTCTGTTGGGTCATCAAGAAGGGAAACGATGGGTGAAAGTTAGATAAAGTTTAATGTTAAGTGGAACGCGACCCCATCGTATGTCAACCTTAACTCAGCGCTCTCCCGCCGTTGAACAAGAGTTTGCGATCCTGTCACGTCCCACTCCCACTCTCAAACCAGGCAGTAGCGTTTCCGTGCGCACGGTTAGTAGCTCGGGGAACAGAAGCCGAATGCGCCCCCTTTGCTCATTCTCCGCTATTACTCAGTCTGGGCTGTTGCTTCCAACCCTCTCAGGATAAACAAACCCCTGCCTGGTCGTCTTTCGTCTCGGGGGTTTGGCCAATAAGTCGATGAGAATCGCCCTAGGCGACAGTACAGGGCATGGGTTTGCTTACCCCAACTGTGCTGCACTCTCCACTATCTTATTCCTATTTCACTGGGATGCCCGTAGGGCTCAGATTGGTTGTATCTCCGCATGTTCTGTTGTTCGTAGGGGTCTAGCTAGCTCGCGACACTTCGAAAGTCTGGGAATGTCACCGGGATTTAAATAACCCTCTTGCTTTGAATTAATCTCCGAATGGCTTGTGATTGTTTGTCCAGCCTTCCATCTGTTCAAGCGGTAGCCACCTAATCCATGACGAGTCGCTGCCGCCAGAGCCACAACTAAAAGGTCTGGGCGATAATGTCTTATCACCATGTTCTCGGATGCACTGCTCAGATCCTTGACCGATTAACTTCGGAACAGGCCTGGTAAGGCAGCTAACGGCCCTCCTATGCAGTTACATCTCCCGATCCCAGCTCAGGAACAGGAGCTGTTCTCCAGAAGGCTTAGCACGGTCGTTAGCAATTGGCCATTGGCTGTTGACTTGTATTGTCTGCTGACTGGTCCGAACGAGAAGAGCCGTTAGATTCTGCTTTTCTTGGGCCTTCTCGTATCTATTGATACTTCCAAAAAGGCTTAGACGGAGTGGGGTCCAACAAATCCGGACATTAATCTCGTTATCAATGCTTCGAAGACAATGGCCTGTTGGAATATGTGGGTTTATGTCGGCAAGTTTACTCTTCGCCACTATCCAGTCTTAGTATATGAAGACTGCTACTGCACCTCATCATTTAACTTGGCAGCCACGTCCTAACAAGTATCTGTATACCAGCATTGAAACAACAGTAGAAAGAGAGTGACGTCCATCATGCATCTCTTGCCGACTCTATCAGTTGCTGTGGCGGCGTTGGCCCAATTGACTTCTGCCGCTCCTACCACCAGCGGATCCCCTGCTCTTGTGAGACGAGAATGGTAAGTTGCTCCCCGTTCATACAATCACATGTGTTTTCTTTGGTACTGACTTGCTCTGTAGGAGATCTCTCACCAAGGCACAGCAGCTTGAGTACCTAAGTGCTGTAAAATGCATGCAAAAAACCGCCCCGAGGACCAAAGCATTGTACTCAGGTGTGCAGAACCGCTACGATGATTTCGTGGCGTTGCACATCAACATGACTGACCAGATTCATTTTGTTGTAAGTACATCTATATCTCCAGACGTGCCTTTTCTAAGTCATTAGGGACAATTCCTACCTTACCACCGAGGCTTGCTGGCTCTCTTCGAGGCAGACCTGAGAAACACATGCGGCTACAAGAGTGCCGTCCCGTGAGTCATTCCCTTCCTCTAAGTAAAAGTCAATAGCGAAGCTAACTCTGTTAGATACTGGGGTTTGTTCCTCTGACACTCATGATGACATCGCTGACATGCTTCATAGACTGGAGATTAGACAGCACAAGTGTGGATGCATTTGCCCAATCCCCCATCTTTGATGCCACTTACGGCTTCGGAGGCAATGGGCAGTACCTCACCGACGCGGAAAAGGCCTTATTGGTTGACACTGCCGCTTTAACCATTCCCAATACCACCGGCGGAGGTCAGTAAAATCACAAGATCATGTTGGTCTAAAAGGATTAAGGCTAACCTTCAAACAGGATGTGTCACCACTGGCCCTTTCGCTAGCTTGAATGCCTCAATGGGACCCGGTAGCAGCACCGACTACACTCCCCACTGCTTGCGCCGTGACTTATCGGGGGATTTTGCCACCCAGTCTCTTAATTCCACTGTTGTAGATATAATTTTGTCCACGCCCGACTTTCTCCTTTTAGACCGCCGCTTCCAGTCTCTGGAACTCGACTTGGCCGGTGTCTGGATTCATGGCGGTGGTCACTTCAGTGTTGGTGGCAACACTGGCGATGTGAGACTCCTTTCATAAACTTGCCACGAGATTGTTTACTAATCACTATCCAGATGTCCGATATGTGGTCTTCCCCCAGTGACCCTCTATTTTGGTCGCATCATGCTATGCTTGACAATGTTTGGAACCAATGGCAGCGACTAAGTAAGCTCCAACTGCCCTATACTCCTTGAATATGCATACTGACGGGGTTCTAGACTGGACTGTTCGAAAGGCCGAGATCACAGGCCCTGACACGATGTGGGCATATCCCTACAACTACTTCGGAGACATCCCCTACAAGAACATCACTCTAGCCTTTGATCTTGCCTATGGTCAGCTCGGCGAGACTGTCAACATCAGCCAGGTTATGGATACGACTGACATGCCCTGTGGCCTCAACAGCTACACCTACGCGTAGTAAACCCGCAGGCTTATTGGATATGGTGAGCATCAGAGGCGAAGGGGCGTTGTTAAGACGAGCAAAACTATGAAAAAAGCTTCCATATACTATATATAGATTAAACAATTGTAATTCCGAGGCGAAGCTTGAATAGCTAGCCATTTAGTTTCTGCCACCGAACCTGCGGTACATCCCTTAAGTTTAGATGACAAGACATACTTCGTAGAACCAAAAGGAGCTAGAAAGATAGGTATTGGAATACTAAATTATCCGATAGGTTAGAACGTATAAGACAGGACCGTATATACTTGGACTGATCTATTTTTCATAGCGTATAACCCGACGACGAAGGATTAAGATCAAAACCAGTCACCCTAGCTAATTATACCAAGGGATTCTTCGCTCTTTTGGTACTAACTATGGGATTATTACGAAGTTAGAGGGTAGATGATGGCAAACCTACTCCGCAGGGTCGTCAGCTCGAAGCTCACGCGATCATGGTGTTCTTACTGATCACCAGCCAATGTTTGAAAATTCGCTTTCGAGACTGTGAATCCCACCCATTCCCTTGGTCATTCCAATTCACGGATACGTCCCTCTCGCTCCAAGACCCCCTCTATCGTAAACAACAACAGGCCTGCATCGAAGCATGCGTGAGGGATGACCAAGCAACCTCCGGCAAGTACTTCAACCGCGTGATGCTTACAATTGTGACAACCTTCCTCGTATGCCTTCTTACCTCCATAGCAAATCATGGCTTCCCCTCACTTTCCGGTAGGTAGGGGTCAGCTGCTCCATTTGATACTGCAGGGCAAGATCCTGTACAGCGAGACACACTGTTTAGCAACACTCACGAACCGTTCATGATCTTGACGCCGGGACGTGTCTGACAGCAGTTCAGCTGCGATGCGAGCCAAAGCCCGCGCGCCTTCCGACCGTTGGGGGGAAAAGGATCAACCGCTTTCAGCCCGCCACGAAAACCACCAAGGCCAATAAATGTTGGTGAAGGGTGTCAAGGAAGCATTGTAACGCGGTGCGATACAAATCTCGTCTGACAATATAAATTCCGATGAAGGCTGCATTTCTTCTATTCCTTCAACCACAACCCCTCTTGATAAATTATCTGCTCGTCACCATGTCTTCAGCACTGGCAGCCTTCTACGCACCATTTACAACGACCACTCTCCCGTCCGGAACCACGTACCGCTACTTGAATGTCACACCCGCGACGCCCACCAAACCGTACCTCTTATTTCTTCACGGCTATCCATCCGCCGCTTGGGACTGGCGCCATCAAATCCAACATTTCCTCGCCCGGGGATATGGCCTTATTGTCCCCGACCTCCTTGGCTATGGCGGCACCGACAAACCGAGTGACCCAGCGGCATATCGAATGAAAAAGATGGCCGCCGAGCTGGTCGAGCTTCTGGACTCCTTGTCCGTCAAGACGGTCATCGGCATCGGGCATGATTGGTAGGCCGCCGCCCTGACTTTGCCCAACCAGACACTAAGTGCTACTATGATGACAGGGGCTGTAGCATGCTCTCAGGCCTTGCGAACCACCATCGCGACCGGCTGCAGGCCATGGCCTTTCTCGATGTCGGGTACACGGCGCCCATGCCGGACTTCGATTTGCATGATGTGTGCGCGCAGATTGAGTCGGTGATTGGGTATGTGAATTATGGGTACTGGGAATTCCACAACGAGGATGATGCGGGGGCGGTCATTGATGAATATGTGCGATTTTGGAGTTCCCCCTTTACCTGGATCGATCTGCTAACGATAGAAAGTCGGAATCTTATTGCAGCATTGTTTATTGTGAGGATCCGGATCTATGGCGCACTAATATGGGGCCTTATGGCGTTCTCAAGGATTGGACCTTGAACAATCGGACATGTCCGGTAGCCTCCTGGTTTGAGGGTGAGGTAAGTACTTCCGCTGGTAAGAGGTTGGAGGGACTACAGAAGCAGTGATTTCTGATTTTTATAGCCAAAAGCCGTGCATACTGAGCTGTTCAGCCCGGAGAATGGCGGCTACGGGCCCGCAACGAACTGGTACAAAGTCATAACACGCAAACTTAACAATGCCGACGAAGCAGGTATTCTCATTCTTAGTCCTGACCGCCCTTCAATTTAATTACTAATATGAACCAGAGTGCGCCAAGACTCATGCAACCATTAAACAGCCAGTTCTACTCGTGACCGCAGCTCAGGATCGGATTTGTGTTGCAGCGATACAAGAGGCTGTCACCAAGCCGCACACCGAAGATCTGAGAATTGAGAGTCTAGATGCTGCCCATTGGCTACAACTAGAGAAGCCGGAAGAGACAAATACTCTGCTGGAAAGCTTTTTCGAAGAGGTCATAGCAAAGAGTCTAGAATAAAAGTATAGATCTAAGTTTGATCCCGCTAGTAGGAATCCTCTGCTATAAAATAGTAAGGGACGACAGATTACTAATTTCATCCACTTTGGCATCACCACTAGTTGATTTCTCATCGGTAAATTCTCTTTGGTGGTAGGTGATTGGTGTGATATAATCAGTTTGAGAACATCTCCCTATACATTCTCATTAACAAACTCGCTGCTCCGCCAAGGAGTAGGAGGGTTATGAACTACACTCAATTATTCTCGAATTCTTTCTTCTGGTTGGTGATAATCCTTCTTTATTGGCGGTTGGCATGATATGCATAAGCCCCGTCATCGTACGTGCTGGTTTAGGTTTGGCGAGCGGACCAGGTTGCCCCTCGTCCTCACTTATATAGCCATGCGCTGATCGCTTTTTGCTCAAACTGTGCACAAGTCAAACCCGGCACTCAGCAGCCATGAACTTAAATGCATGCATCTTCTGCAAGCGGGGCAAGCGAAAATGCAACAGAGAGAGGCCATCGTGCGGAAACTGTGTTCGGTAGGTGCTCCGGACGCTTGAGGAGCTCGGGATGAGGATGACGAACCGTCGTGTAGGCTGGGGAAAAACTGTGCCTATACAGAAGACAGCACCGAAACGCATTTCGCAACCGGTCGCCTGCTGGACAGACTCCAGCTCCCCCCTCTCCCCTTCGCGAACTCCTCCGTCTTCGTGGACACTACCAGCCATGAGACCCTGCAGCAGTCTGCAGTCGATTTGGCACTGCAGACGTTTGGCTCCCTCGACAACCTTCTGACCATAGCAACCGAGTTCTTCACGGGCACGCATCAACGAATCTCAGCATTGTCGCGGCTTAGATTCAACCAAAACCTCCAAATGCTGGCCTCGCGACCTCGCGCCGACTTTGCCGCGTTGTGTTTGAGTATTCTCCTGATGCAGCAAATGCCGACCGGGGAGACGAGTAACATGCAGTCACCGCTCTACCTCAATGTGAAGGATTTGATTGGTCTGCTGGAAACAGCCGACGGCCTCTCCCTGGACCTTCTACACTGCCGCGTGCTGGTCGCTTTCTACGAGCTGGGCCATGCTCTTCATACCGCTGCTTATATATCCATTGCCGTGTGTGCGCGATCCGCGCGCGCGCTGGGTCTCCATCGGAAAGCATGGCGTCACTTCGACGCTGCAAGTGACCACTTTCTCATGGAGGAGCGAAAGCGGATCTGGTGGACCATTATTAACATGGAAAGATTTGTTAGTCTGGCTAATGGGGATGCTTTTTTTATGATGCAAGATCCAGAACAAACGGATGCCCTTCCGATTGAAGACTTGATTTGGGCAGAATCTTCCCATCCAGCGGACCTTGAACGTCTTATTGCTACACCTCCGTCTCTGGACACGCCGTTGAATATCACGGTGGGGCAATTGGCACGAGAGTGCCAGATCTTCCACCTCGTAGGACGAGTTGTCCAACACGTGTTTGACCCAACGCCAGATCCTGCGTTCAATGCCGAAGAGGCTGCCCAGCTCGAGCGCACCCTAGTAGCTTACCTCCCCCTACTCGCGAATGAAGAGTTAAAGATTGGCAAGTACTGCGGAGCGTTCGGAGCGTGTAACAGGTCTGTAGCCATCGCTCACCCCGTGCACCAATTGGCTAATACATACAGCGCTCTTTTCGGGCTCTATGAGTATATGCTCCTCCACGGTACGGAAGACGCAACCGAGAGACAACGAATCTTAGAATCCACAGAGAAAACATCATTGCGCGCCATCACTTTCGCTGAAGCTGCGTATCAAGACCAGGAGGGTAATTACTCCCCTGACACCTATTCACCCTATCTCCCTTACTCTCTTTGCCAATCGGCAATTGTACAGTACCGTCTGTGGAAGCAGAATGGTGATTTAAGCCACAAGCGGCATCTGGATTCGCTCCGAAGCATTCTCTTAGAAATCACCAAAAGGTGGAAGGTAGCATGTATGTGAATCCCGATCTAATGGAATATCATATGAAATGGACTACTTGGTTGTTAATTCTGCAACAGGGCAATATCTCGAAATCATAGACAACCTCCAGGGGAGCTGGCCGCCGATAATGATTCCTTTCCAAGGATATTTCATCGGTATAGAAGCAATTTGACACCGAAGCACATGTTGCGTCTCATCAAAATCTGTGGATGGCACATTCCTTATGGTTGGTGGTATGTTAAGTAAATAGGTTTAGGGGGGAGATAATCTCCCGCCAAACTTATGGTTTCAACGAGATAGGGCACAACTACCAATCCAGAAAGCTTACCTTGTACAAAGCCCCAAAGCATATGCTACAGTGGTAGGATTGAGACTTGAAATTTCGCTTGTACTTACCTCATACAGGCTAGGCTATACGTCTATTATTTAATATTGGGGTCAAGAGCATTAATAAGCCAGTACCGTCTTAACCACTGCCAATTCAAGTAAGACGGTAAGCTAGAGCACAGGCGGAGAATACTTTGTAGCGGCAGAACGAAGTCAATGGTAAAGTGCCGAGTTGACAGGTGTAGATGGGGAACGATCCGACCCCGCACTAGCTTCCGCTCCCTTCGCACCAACCCAAGGAAAGGTACACACCGGAGTCAAACGGCGAGCTCTTGAGCAATAGGAGAACATAATGAAGGGACTTTTCTATGTTCGACAAGATGTACCAACGTAGTCTGTCGACCGAGCTCAAATCAGGAAGGTAGAGCCGTAACTGAACGGAGGCTGAATAATCTGCAACTAGCTTCCAGCCATATGGATTACAAATATCCCGGTGACGACGGAGTAAGGTTGAAGACACGCCTACATGCAGGGCGAGGACAGCTGTGAAGGTTTGCCATTTGCATGGCGTGAGAAAAGCAGCTGGGAAAGTACAGGACGGTACGTCGAAGTGGTTAGACGAACGCGCGAGCGGACCAGGATTATACCCTGGACCGCTCCCGCTCTTAGAGTTCACAAGATCCTGGTCCGCACCGTACGCGAGGACGTTTTCACGAGCAACGCATCCCGTAGCCATAGCTGACTCAGTATGTCGCCGTACAACTTCTATCGGGGATTGGAAATCCTCTGCTTCTATGACGTCGTATTCATCATGTTTTCTATCCATTGCTGCTATATAATCTTCAGCTTTCCTTGGGCGATAATGGAACTATTTTCACAGCATCACAGGTCAAGTACATGGTCCACAATAACCCAGCAATATCCTACGATCAGAACATCTGGATCTTAGCAAATAGCCGAGCGGTATTCTACTATCCCAATATCTTGTCGCTACGAAAGAAATAGCTGAGCAGCTTACGACAATCACATCCATCTTCTCCGAATCCAATCGTATCGGAAATACAGTATACGATATGCTTGATCTCATCCGAGAGGCGCCTATAGGCCAGGCCATTCGTTCCCTTTCTCGAAACAGACTCCTCCAGCACCCAGAAGAAAAGCCCGACTTCAGGCTGCCGGCACAGTATATCGCTCTCCTCAACGGCAACGATCCCAAGCCGAAGCGTCGTATCTCTCCCGAGAATGAGAAGGAAGACGATGAAGCCCACAGCCAAACCGAGACAGGTCCGTCAAGATCTGATACCGCAGACCGTAGTGAGGATCCAGATCTAGAAGCGCTCGGAGCGACGAGAACATTAGCAAGCGTGCGCACAGCACCCTACACCAACGAACGACTACGAGCCGAGCAGCTGCTCGAGATTGAAAAGACGAAGACCATCCCCATCGTGCCGCAGAAAACCTCCGACGGCGTGATTCTCGTGGACTGGTACACCACCGACGACCCCGCCAATCCGCAGAACTGGTCCGGGTGGAAGAAAAGTTTCGTCGTGTTCATTCTCTGCTTCTATACCTCGACCATCTATTGCGCCGGTCCGATCTATTCGACTGCGACAGAGGGCATCGTCGATCACTTTGGCGTCAGCCCCGTTGCTGCCTCGCTGGGTCTCGCCCTCTATGTGCTTGCGTACGGCATTGGGGATCTGCTTTTCGCGCCGCTGACTGAGATCCCCATCGTGGGACGAAACCATGTCTACTATCTGACGGCCATCGTCTTTTGGGTTCTGTCTTTTCCCGCGGCGGTGGTGAATAACTTCGGTGGGCTCCTGGCCTTGCGATTCTGGATGGGGTTCTTTGGCAGTCCTGCCTTGGCCAATGGCGGCGCGACCGTCGGAGATCTTTACGCTCTCATCTACGTTCCCTATGGGCTTTCCTGGTGGGTGCTCTCCGCGTGGTGTGGGCCGGCGATTGGGCCGTTGATCGGAGGCTTCGCTGCTATGGCGAAGGGATGGCGATGGCCGCTGTGGGAGATTGTCTGGATGGCGTCTGCGGTGCTCGTCTTTCTTCTCGGCTTCATGCCTGAGACGTCGGCGTCGAATATCTTGCTGAGGCGCGCACAGCGGCTGCGGAAGCTGACGGGCGATTCAAGGCTTCGGTCTCAAGGCGAGATCGACCAGAGCAATTTGTCGGCGTCCAGTATCCTTGTTTCGACGCTCGTCCGCCCGATGGAGATCATGATGAAGGATCCGTCGATCTTCTTTGTGAATCTCTACACGGGCTACTTCTACGGAGTGTTCTATACCTTCTTTGAAGTCTTCCCATTGGTCTTCCCGCCCATGTATGGGTTCTCCCTCGGTCAAACCGGTCTTGCTTTCTTGTCGTGTTTCGTTGGCGTTCTGGTCGGTCTTGTTTCGTACATGGCGTACTTGAGATGGTATATGATACCCGACAACCTTCGCCACGGCTTACGCGAGCAAGAACATCGTCTGGTCCCGGCCATCTTCGGCTCATGTCTGTTGCCGATCGGACTGATAATCTTCGCATGGACTTCGAATCCGAGCATCCACTGGGCAGTTCCACTTCTCGGCGTGGGCATCTTCTGCACGGGGCACTTTTTCACCATGCAGTCCCTCTTTATATACATCCCGTTCTCATATCCCAAGTATGCGGCTTCCCTGTTCGCAGGAAATAGCGTCTGGAGATCCGGTACGGCGGGTGGTAGCGTCGTCTTCGCACGGCCGCTGTTCATCAATCTGGGGGTTGGGAGGGGAGTGACCCTCCTTGCGGGCTTGAGCACGGCTGGCATCATTGGAACGATTGCTCTCTACAAGCTCGGCAAGCAGCTGCGGGCAAGATCCAAGTTCGCGCAGAGTTAAACTGTCGGTGCGATCACTATAATGGAGAAAAGTTTTGAAATTTGTTTTGCGAGACCCGTCGACTGCATAAAAACCAGGCGCTGTATGATTTGTCCCACTTCTGTCTTAATATTATTCTTGACTTTATTACATAGCAATAGCGGCTGTTTTGGCGTAGTTTGTTCGACGTATCAAATATAGAGTTAGATGAGTTTATCCTCCAAACCCTCGTGGTTATGTTTTCTATTTATCAATGAAATCCCGCTTCAAAAAACTCGAGAACTGGCGGAGGCATAGGACGATATCGACCTAATCTCCCCTGGAGAATCAGATCATCTAGTGCAGATTTCTCATAGCTTCCACCTCCCAGAGGCTTGTCCAAACCATCCCCACTTGCTTCCCATTACCCCAAATTTTCCTGCAATAAAACGCCATTGTCAAAGGATTATCTTCTTTGAACCCAGTTTTAACGTCTGTATTGATCTTCTCGAAGCTGTGCACCACTTGCAAGGGCGCTCTCCCATGCTTCTTCTCAAACGCATCAGCGATCTCATTGCCCGTCAGCTTCAGTTCTGACAAGCCAATACCGCGATTTGATAACTGCGATATGGGCGTCGAAGCAAAGATCGAGGCATAACTGGCCTTCTTTCCCTTCAGTTTCTCGCACGAACCGATCGCTTCCGCTCTTGAAATTGATAAATGATTGAACCATCACGTGAATATCCAAATCACCCGCGAGAGGCAGCACGAAGCGGAACGAAGCGGAAGGCAGACGATTGTCATCCCATAACACCTGTAGCCTGCCAATGAGGTGCTTCATTATCTGTAGGTCTACCATTTGGATCTAAGTTGAGAACTTATCCTCCTCGAAGTTAATTATACCGACAAACCGCGTTGAGCTTCTTGAAATTTGCCTGAATTTACGACTTACTGCCACGGTTGAATTTGAGAGATATTAGTCAAAGATGTGGGAAATGCCGATTGTGTAATGTGCAATATATCAGGTTTGATCCATCTCAACCCCATTTTTGATTTGAAGGCGGCCGCATTCTTCAACAGGAGATGGTCGGATCGAGCTGTTAACGGGCCGGTGATGCTCCTGAGCTGCCTCGACCATGATTCGACGGCAGACTACACTGAACAAGAATCCTCACGTGGAACTGTTCTGCAAATGAAGCTTCATGAATGCTGAAGCTGTAGCACCCCATCAAATCTGAGCCGAAAAGTTTTAGTCCTACGACTTATTGCCGCAACCTCCGTATGCCTCCACCTCCGTCGCTGCATTGATAGCAGCAAGCGGAAGCGCGAGCGGAAGCGTCGGAACATACCCACAAAATAGACAGCCTCGTGTGACAAACCACAACACGGCCTTTTGTCTTAAGTTCTGTTGCATTACTGCCTATGCTTCTCACGACCCTAAGTATAGGTAGTACATTTATAAGCCGTTCAATTTTTGTAGGCGAATCTCCATTCTCAGCGAGGTAGGTCGTACGGGACGTGCAAGACAAGCTCAGAGCTGCGTCTCGCCTATTTTTTCATCTGGTGGTTGCAGCAGCGAAAACATCGAAGTAATAGGAGGCATGTTTGTACATATTAGAAAAGACTGGCGCCGTCAGAACACCGCGTGATTTTGGCTTTAGGACGGGCAGTTTTCTGCACTGAGTTGGATACCACCTGCTCGGTACTTTGTTGATATCGCTTCAACCCAGTGCTTGACGATCTTCCCGCCAATGCCCGTCCTTGAGCAACTATACAATCACTCATCATCAGCCCGACCCTTTCATACTATAAAACCCCTCTCTCGCGCGAGAAGATATAGCATGAGGAAACCATATATTGAACTAAATCCACGTGACAACCCGCCCTGCACCAACGCTGACCAAGGCACACCGTTCATTCCGCGACGCAAGGGCCGCTCGCGAACGACGAAGCTCCCGCGATGCTGACCAAGAGCCTCCTTGATTCCGCGCTGCAGGGGCCAATAACGTGATACGTGGTTCCAAGGTGAAGCTGGATCCGAACATGAATATGCATATGAATAGAAACATCAATCACTTTCAATTTCCATTTCCCTCTGACCGTTGATCTAAACTCGAAGCAAAACGTGATCATTGGAGTCCGCAAGTCCAACGCCGTCACAGCACACACGCCATAGTACCGACCCAACCACCAGACCTCCACCATGTCCGCCGTCACGATCCCCGCCATCACGCAGCACACCGCGACCGTCATTATGGCGCATGGCCTCGGCGACAGCGGCGCCGGGTGGGTGTCCCTAGCAGAGAACTGGCGCCGACAACAGAAGTTCCTCGGCGTCAAATTCATCTTCCCCAACGCGCCCAGCATCCCCATCACGCTGAACAACGGCATGTCCATGCCGGCCTGGTTCGATATCCGACGGCCTCGCATTGCCGTGAGTGACCCCATCCTCCCGAATTGCCATTTGGCGTCGAGTTTGAGAGACTAACTTGGGGCCCCGTCGCCATGCCGTGTAGCCGAAGTTTAGTGAGCTTCACATCGGCCTGGAAGACCAGGCTGGGATTTTGAAATCGCGCGACTATTTCCACCAGCTGATCCAAGCCGAAATCGACGCGGGGATCCCCTCGTCGTCGATCTTCCTCGGCGGCTTCTCGCAAGGCGGCGCCATGTCCCTGTTCGCAGGCATCACAGCGCCGACGAAGCTCGGCGGGATCTTCGGCCTGTCGTGCTTTCTGCCCCTGCACTCCAAGCTCGAGGACTTCCTCCCCACCAAGAGACCTAACCAGGCGACGCCCATCTTCATGGGCCACGGTGACAGTGACCCCATGGTGCGGCTGGACTGGGCGCAGGCGTCGGCGGAGATCTTGGAGAAGGCCGGCTGGAAGGTGGATTTGCAGGTCTATCCCGGCATGGCGCATAGCACGACCCCGCGGGAGATTGTCGCGGTGGAGAACTACATCAACGCGAGGCTGGCGGAGTCGACGCCGGTAAATCAGAAATGACTCCCGGGGTTCACGGGGGTGCTGGTTGCGCTAGCTTTGATGGTGCTGTTGGGTTGGCGAAGGTGGACTTCTGGAAAGAAGGCCAGATCCCTGGCTGCGAAGAGAGAGGAGAAGGTGAAATAGCGCTGGAATAGCGCTTAGCATGTAAATTTATCTCAAGCCAATGAGATGTCTTCCGTAGGGAGAGCAATGAAGAAAGGCTCTTTAGTTTGTATATACGTATTCCTTGCGTAGTTCTACAAGTAGCTAACTCTATGTTGTGGTAACTTTTCTATGAGCTAGCGATGGAATGGGATGCCCCTGGCGTTTTGTTATATTGAGCCCAATGGGCCCAATGCTATCACTAAGGACTTCACCAGTCTGAACAGCCCACTCTAGAAACTTACATTTTCATAGCAAGTTGTATTTGCGTCGAATGTGTGAAACCACTATTTCATGCTTGTTATTCTGAGTTGTGGGCTGTGGCTTTGAAACTACATGACGTGCTCCGCAACTGCAGCTTACTGGCGAAGCAGTATATGCCGACTCGAGTCTAGACAAGAACGATCTCTTCCTCTTCTAGCTCCGGCACCGGCACCGAACCATCCCAGTCATACAGGCCACGCCATCTCCAAACCGAACGATCGCTAGATCCAACAACAGCTAATAAAGTCCCCGCTGCCGGCCCTCTATATCGTGCGGGCAATCCTAGTGAATCAACGGGTTGCAGCAATGCGCCCCAGTCATCATCCTGCAAGAACGTTTCACTGATCCAGCTAATTCTGGCTTGACCAGCGTGGAACTTTTTGGCCGAAGTCATCGATTGGAAATGTGTGAGCTTTTTATACTTCGACGGCGGCTTTGCGATGCGGAATATATGCGTCAGCCATTTTGCCATGTATCCCCATGGCGTGATGGTTCCCCCCTCGGTGCTTTGCCCGTCAAATGGCATATAGCTCTCACTCACCACAGGCCCTTCATTCTCTAGACCATTCGGCCTTGGTGGGGGAAGGGCGGGACGACTGGGTGCCCATCTCCAGCCTTTGCGTTGGATATCTCGTGGTGCACTTGACATCAGGAATCCCGTCTTTAGCATATAGCCAACCTTCATCTTCCAGAATGCTTCTGCGAGAAGCAAGCTTGGGTCCCCGTTGGGGACTTCCGCAGTTGTTTCATGCACGTTGGTATCACTGACCAGGTGCAGGTCCCGTAGCACGCTGCGGTCGCTCTTGGACCGAGGGGGTTTATCGTTGCAGAGAAGACTCCAAATCACAATCTCATCACCTGGTCGCGATGCATGGCGTAGGTGCAGTAAAGAAGCGGCTTGCTCCATTGATAGTGCGCCATTAGCCTCGGTTTCATTCAAATACCAGTATTTGTTGGCATTTCTTCCGGGCGGGTTCAGAGCAGCAGGAAGTAAATGTTGCGCCGTCAGAAAGAAAGTGGCTATATCGATGCTCCCTTCTCGGTGCACGTTTTGAAGCATATCCCTTAAAGAAACGGTTTGGTCATTGGCGCAAAGGATCTGTATGTTCTTCCTACCACGCAGTGCTTCCAGCAAGGTCCATGCCCTGACGTTCCAGTCGCACAAGAGAACCGAAGCAAGAATTGACTCTTGGAGAGCAATGCTCATTTCGTTAACATTTATGCTCATGAGGTCTCGATCGCATACAAGAGTCAGCTTGCTGTTTGCAAATACGGAGTTGATGTGCTCTATTGCTTCGTCGCGGAGGATACGGTCCTTGGGGATGCACGGGGTGTCCATCCAGTAGGAATCACAGCTGTAGCCATGCGCAATCTTGACATAACGTTCGTGAAGGCAACGGTTGAGACCACTTTCCTCAATCTCTGGCCTTCCTCCTTGGCCATGGCTCCATACGTGGGATATGGCCATCGTACCATGCGAGGCTGTGCAATATTTAAGCAAGCCATTATCGGCTTGATACAATGACACAGCTCTAGCCCCTTCCGTGTTCCTGTAGGAATTTTCGTCCCAATGCAGTCTGTTACACATTCCTCCACACGACTTTGCGTGTGTTGTTTGATCGTCAATCTTCATTCCTACGAATCTGTTACAGTTATAAAGTGTGTCTCCAGCACACTGTGCAATATCCCCATTATCTAGTCGATTACAACGTGGGGATAGCTGTCCAAAGAGCTCCGCATAACGAGCGAACAGTCTCCGAAAGTCAAGGGAGATAGATGCACGGTCTGTTTGGAGAAGTCGTAAAGCCCATTTGCATACATATGGAACCGGTTGAGGAGGTACGATCTCGATTGCCGATTCTCCTGATAAGCAATTGGACGGTTTTAACAGGTCGGCAGTCATCCGGGAAACCAACGTTAGGCTTGAGAGATCTGTGTTGAAGCCATTTTTTAGCTGATCCTTCAAGACGATCCAGGAATTAAGCATAACACATCGCTGCCACTGTGTCCATAGGAAAGCTTTGAGAAGAAATGTCTTCCATCCGCAAGAACGGTCGGTCCCTTTCCGAATTTTGAGACTGTACGTGAAAAGCTCCGCAATAGCTTCGCCCAGACTATGCACTTGGCTTGCGATACTGTCACCTGCGTTCGACATGACTGGCAACAGCGCAACCCGGATGATATTTCGAGTCACATGCTGGACGACTCGGAGCGTCGCCCATTTCCTCTCCCGGCCAGCAAGAAAGAACCCTTCTGGTACCCTACTCAATGAGCTGGAGATGGACGTCTCCCGTATCTCCAATGGAATCGATGGCAACCGAGATAGCATGTGGCTTGCATCCTCCGCAATCTCATGAATCGGTCGCCGTGGGCGAAAGTGGCATATCGCCAGGCGGGAAAACACCTCATCCATAATCTCAACATGTCTCGGTGTGTCATCAAGAGCATCGAGGCATTGCTGGCACCATGCAGCTGCTTGGGACTGGTGTGATTCGGCGGTCGCAAAGTGATGAATCACCCGCGTGTCGCGGTACTCCGTGCGATAGCCTATCGGATTTACAGTAAACTCAGCTCTTGTAGATCGGTCTGTAGACTCAGCATCATCTCGGTCACCCTCAAGAACTTGATGAACTCGACTGGTAGTATAGGTGAAAGGGCTTTCGAAGATGGAGTAAAGCATTGGGCGTTCGAACTCCGCTGCGTTCTGTTCTATGCCAGGCTGCGATACGCTGAACGCGTGAGTTACCAGCGAAGGGCTAGCTCATGGCGTCTTCTACAAAGCAGCAGAAAGGAGAAGGAGAGTACATGGCTCGTTGCATGTTTCGCTAATGTAAGATGACGTGTTTGGTGAATATGGTGTTCCAGTCAGCTGATAACCTAATATGACCTCCTTTATTTTGATATTCACCTTGTATATGATTCTTCTCACTTATGAGTTCAAAAACTACGAAGAGGACTCAACTAGAATTGTTAATTTATGAGTCTTCTATTTTTCAAATCAGCGTAAATTTCCAAACTCTTTTATTAACCTTTATTATTGAAGAATCCCAGTAACCTAGCTGTCCTTCTCTAAATAATTTAACTTTCCTTTATTTATATCCTCTATATTGCCTCTACAGCTTTTATAGCTTTTGTATCTTTGATATTCTCCTACTAGACTTCAGATCCGAGTACTAGTAGAGCACAGTGGACATTTCTATACTATTTTCATACTATTTTCATGCCACGGATTATAAAATATAGTCCTAGGTCTCACTTTTCGTCAAAGGAGGCAATTCATTGATACCTAATTGCCAAAGCTGTCGTGACTTGAATAGCGTCGTTGAAAGTCGTTGGTATTCTTATCATATAGGCTCGCTAATACCGCTCAAGATGGGCACTGGTCGTTGCTTGAGCTATACAAGTGTATGGCTTCATGGAACGTAGCCAAATCAGCCACCAAATAAGTGACCATCGTACCAGTAAGTGTGAGACGCTAAAGATGAGTAAGTTCGGGCCCAACATTTTAGGTCTATGTTCAGAGTTATCTTGCAGGACAAGTCCTGGAGAGCTCACCTGACTTACACCCTTGTGCACGATTGGGGCTATTTACCCTCGACATGGAACTTTTCCCCAGCTTTCAGCGTCAAACACTCGATGATGGAGGGCCCACCTCTCGTGTACAATTACCGAGTTTCCCAGCGGTTTTGGGGGAGATTGTCCCGACTCTTGCTCCCGTCATACGGTACGAGAAAGCCGTGCGCGAGGTGGTCCTGGTAAGATAAGCGGCAATTCCCTAATCGTAAAGCATTACTTTGGGGACGAGACCACGAACGAAGGCCGGCAGTTTGTTCGCAGAGCACGATGGTCAACCGATGCAAAGACATGGCCAGAAGCGAGCATGTATAAAAGTTATGACCGGCGGGAGTTTCTCGGTATCACTGAGTGAACCAATGGGGTCGTTGTTGCGATCGCCATAAGCCTTCCATAAAGCTTGGTGCTCCGCGAGATAGGCAGCCCATCGACCAGCATCTGCTATATCTGGTGGCCGGGAGGTCACTTCGGACTCGTGGTTGGTATCGAAAACATATCAGCATCCGAATGATGCTGGAATTGTTATCCAGATTGATACTGTATCTACAGCCGGTGGATAGCCTGCCGTATCTGACAGTGTCTGACGTTGGATATCCTAACTTATCTGAAATTATCTGACGCGGGATATCCTAACGCATCTGACATTGTCTGACGGTCTCCACTAGTGGGCCTTGCAAAATGTCCAATCCATGGGAGGAAGTTGCCACGCTTCACCAGAAGGCAAGACCAATTGAGTGACGCCTTATCACCTCCTTTCATCTTCTTTGTGTACTATACCTTTCTCCTCGCAGCGAAAGCCCCGCCAACAGGTCTCTGCAAACCGGGTCCAAAAGAGCTCTATATAACCCATCATCCTCGGTCTTCTCCTTTCCCCACGTTCCAGTCCGCATCTGCCTACCCCAGAAACTATCCTCGTGCCAAAATCTCTTGTTCCAACCCTTAATTTCATCATTGCTAGTACCAGCCAACCAGACGTTCAAAATGAAGTCCCATATGGAAAGAGGTTGCTCCCCACCATCCTCGCTGAAATCGCCAAAAACGATCCCAATAGAGTGTTCTCCAGCATAGCCAGAACTTCCAAGATTAGTGATGGTTTCAGAGAGGTCACCTACGAGGATTTCGTGCGCTCGACGAATCGAGCGGCGATGTGGTTAGAGGACCTCTTTGGAAGAAGTTCCTCCTTTGAGACTCTAGCCTATGTCGGCCTCTTTGATTTGAGATATTACATCATGGTGCTTGCGGCTACCAAAGTAGGTGAGGATCATGCCCTCCAGGGCAGCTCGCATTGCTGATCCGGTGCCAGCTGCTTCTTCCTTCCCCACGCGACAGTTTGGAAGCACAACTTAATCTTTTACGCTTAACAAGTGCAAAGGCAATCATCACATCACGCGGATATTCCGTGGACCTTCTACCGAAAGCTTCACTGCCGGTGGAATTCGCTCCCGAGCTGGACGACCTGCTGGCAAAAGGTGAGGTTCGAGACTACCCGTACACTAAGAGTTTTGAGGAGGGGCGATTTGATCCATGGATGGTGTTGCAAACCTCGGGATCAACTGGTTTACCCAAGCCCGTTGTCTTGACCCAAGGATGGTTTGCGGCTCTGGATTCGTACAATCATTCAGCACTTTTGGATGGAATGCCAACCATGCCGCTTATGAAGAGGAATAAGAAGATTTGTGGTATAATGCCAACCTTTGGCGTAAGTCATCCTACCGTCATGGAATCCGAATTTCAGGAAACTAACCCCAGAAAGGCAGCCGGTGTTATACTAGGGCTTTGTGCTCCGGTATGCTTCAATGCCCACTTTGTATGGGCACCTGCAGCCAGACCCTTCAACGCAGCCCTTGTGGATGAAATGCTAGAAGTAGTTGATGCGAAAATCTGTTTGTTGCCTCCATCTATCATCAACGAGCTCGCACGATCGGTCTCTTCCAGAGCAAAGTTGGAGAAACTCGAAGTACTCGGCTTTGGCGGTGGTGAGTCTTGGTCCTCATGCAAAGCGGTGCCTTGATTTTAATACTGTTAGGTCCTTTGTCTCGTCAGGCCGGAAATTCTCTTTGCCACAGTACCTATATATTGAACGCCATGGGTTCTACCGAGCTCTGTGCTCTCCCAGCTTACAAGACAGCCCCAGAGGATTGGCAATACTTACACTACAGCCCCCACCACAAGGGCATTGAATTTCGACCTGTGGGAGATGGACTTTACGAAATGGTGATTGTTCGTCATCCCTCAACCGATCCCTACCATGCCGCATGGTATTCATTCCCCGACAAGAAAGAACACTCTACAAGTGACCTCTTTACTAAACACCCATCGAAACCGAATCACTGGCTCTACGCCGGAAGAGCCGAAGACCTGACTGTTCTTTCCAACGGCAAGACGCTGAACCCCACGAGCATGGAAGCGACCATTTCTGAACACCCTAGTGTGCAAGACGTACTAGTGATTGGGTAAAGGCAGTCTACAAGCGCCGCGATTATCGAGCTGAGAGAATCGGCCACCGCGACAATCAACACGGCGGAAGCACGGGCGCAGGTCATCGATGAGCTCTGGCCGTATGTTGCGAAAGCTAACAAAGATACACCGTCTCATGCTCAGCTGGCACGGGACAAGGTTGTTTTAAGCACGCCGGGGAAGCCGTTCTTGAGGGCGGGGAAAGGAACGATACAACGACCGGCGACGCTTAAGGCTTACTCGGATGAAATTGAGCAGTTGTATAAGAGAGGTGAAGAAGGGAAATAAACTTGATGGCTGGACTTGGTGAGAGTGGTGAGCATTATTATCAGGAGTTGAATAGGAGGACGATGGAGATTGTTTCTTTTGAAGAGTGGGTATAGAGGCTTGAGAGAAGCGCGAAGAGGGAGGATGTTAATGTGGGAGAGAATCTGGCGGTGAAGTTATTGGACTTTTACCGTGGAGTGAGGGATGGGGAGAGGGTTTTCAAATTGGACATACGGGAGACGGAGAGTGGAAGTGAGAGCCTGAGGAGATTAGAGGGTATGAATCCGAGCTGGATGAAGTTGTGGTTGGAGCAGTGGAAATTCTGTATTTCGGTTTAGATCTGGTTGAGAGGTCAGTTTTTGGGATCTTGCTGATATGAAGATAGAGTGATAGAGGAATGTCTTTGACACAACAAAGATACGTTAGTGTGGAAGAAAGATGTCTGTCTCGTAGTTCTCGCCAACTGGCCCCCGGCTTTGAGTTTACGCTGGACATCAAGCTTTCGCTTCTAAAGAGTCACTTACAAATGAATCCAACATGCCCCGAAATCCTTACTTGTCTGACTCTAAGCCAGTACCTTCTTGATCGGCCCTCCCTAATAGCTACTTCCTAACACCCCTAATCTTGCATGCCCATTGTATATTATAGCGGTCTACACAAGCATCGTCCTCGAGATGGATGCGGTTAAGCAGCTGGCTCATAAAGTTCACATCTTCTTTGCCCAACATCCAGCAGTAGCCTGATACAATCATTATGTCTTTCTCGGTTTCTTGTAGCTTATCTGCTATGCAGACTTTGTCATTGGTCCATTGGAGACTCATGGGGTGCGATGACCTCACGTGCTACACACCACCAATTACAGGATTTTGTCTGAATGGCTGAGCCATCGTACGGGCCGTCGCGTTGACAGCGGGTATCCTCAGCGAGCCAATAAAAACCTTCAGCCGAATCTTTAGCGCTTATGGCTTGATAGCCTCGCTGTCTCCCTATATCTATCGTTACAGTCCCAGCCCCAGAACCTAAACAGTCTCAATCTGTTACAGCCTTGTGATCATTTCAATCGCGAGCGGTCATCATATCTCTTGGGGGTAACCTCCAATATATAACTAAAGGCTTCACCTACTTAGCATAAGGCACCAACCTATTGGACTGTCCGACCATGGCAACTGGACCACCCCACCGGCCAGTCTGTCTACTATCTCTTGGTTTGTAATTTTGTAGCTTTGTTTTCAACTGTGAGGATTAACGCTCGCTTTAGATGGCGGTGGGATCAAAGGGATATCTGAGCTGCTCATCTTGCAGCACATTATGACAGCTGTACGAGACGAGCTTGAGCTCGAAGAGGAGCCCCGCCCATGTGACTACTTTGATCTGGTTGGTGGTACTAGCACCGGAGGGTAAGTGCAAGGTACGTGTTTTTGAACTGTTGTCCTGACTTTGTCTAGCCTGATAGCTATTATGCTTGTACGGTTACGAATGACAGCTTCTGAGGCACTGCGACAATACTTTAAACTTGGCCGCAAGATATTCTCGAAGAAGAATACCAAAAGAAAAGGAAAAGAAGGTGCATTTAAAGCAACGACTCTAGAGACATCTATCAAAGAAGTCGTTAGTTATCCAGGGAACAACCATGATGACGGAGAATGCATGTTACCAACCAAAGCTAGCGATATCAGAGCAAAAGGGCAAGTAGGAAAATCGGTTTGGATATTCTTCTAGACCCCAAGGCTAATAGCATCTCAGTTTTGTGTGCGCCATGGCGGCCGAGATGATGAAGAAACCCTATCGTCTCAAAACCTATACAGTCCGGGGGAAAATTTCATATGACTGTAAAATATAGGAGGCGGCAAGAGCGACAACAGCAGCTCCAACATATTTCAAAGCCATCTCGATCAAGTGGCCGAACGGCTCCAGCAACCGATTCGTGGACGCTGGTTTGGGCTTCAACAACCCTGCCGAGGAAGTCATAGAAGAAGCCGAAGCCGTCTTTGGACCTTCTACTCCACTTAAAATCCTGGTGAGTGTTGGTTGTGGGGTCAAATCTACAATTCGATATAACACACCCTCGGCATTGGACAAATTCCTTCCCCTTAACGCTATAGAGACGGTCAAAAACATTGCCGCCGATTGTGAGAAGATTTCCCAGAATTTGGAACGTTACTTCAAGCACCATCAAAACGTATACTTCCGCTTCAACATACCTGAAATTGGTGATACTGGACTTTCGGAGGTTGATGACTCGATACTTGATCGAATAACTGCTAGCACAAATGCCTTCTTTAATGTTGGCTCTGCAGGACACACAATGTTAGCACCGGTAGTGGAGCTTCTTTGCGAAGCTGCTAGAGACAATGAAGTGCCAGGTCATGGAATCACATTGGGGAAGATCCGTACGTTACAGTAGCGTTTGATAAAACTTAAATTAACACAAAAACTGAATTGAGGCTAATATATCTCGTGAAGTTGCGGTTGCTAAGCCTAATTCAAAGCGCGGTAAGCCATTGATTCTAGTTTTAAAGATATATTTAGCTGATGAGACCGTGCTCACTATATTAAGGGCATTGGGTTGTTCCCTTCTCGCGTAACAAGAATTTTGTTGGCCGTGAATCCTACCTAAACGAGCTACTCACAGAATTTCAGCCTAGGTATCTGATTACCACATGTCCATGGATTGCACTGGATGGCCTTGGTGGAGTTGGCAAGACTCAAATAGCCTTACAATTTGCCTACCGGGTCCAAGAGATATCGCCAGAGTGCTCCGTCTTCTGGGTTCAGGCTATAGACACTACGAGTTTCAATAACTCATATCGTGAAATTGCACAAAAATTAGAAATACCGGGATTAGATGATGATAAGAAGGATGTGAAGCAGTTAGTCTTTGCAGCACTCCAGGACCTTCCTAGCCCTTGGTTGCTAATTATCGACAACGCTGATGATTACGCAGTGCTTGATAATGTTGGCAACAGAACTTCGTCAAGTACACTGATTGAATACCTCCCACGTCATGGCAATGGAGCGATCCTCTTTACAACTCGAGATCATAAGGCTGCTACAAAGCTTGCCGAAGCGCATGTGATTAGAGTCAGAGAGATGAGCAGAGATGAATCGACAAGGCTTCTTAGAAACAGTCTCCAGAGTCAGCATCATAGCCTGCTTGAAGATACAGCTGGTGTTACAGAGCTCTTAGATTTTCTTCTGGATCTTCCGCTAGCGATTAGGCAAGCGGCAGCTTATATGAACGAGAACTCGACGTCTCTTTCAAAATACCTGTCCTTCTACAAGAACACCGAGCAAGACATGATCGACGCGCTTGGCCAAGACTTTCAAGACCGCGGGAGGTACCGTAGCCAAAAGAACCCGATTGCAACGACCTGGCTCATCTCGTTCGAGCAAATAGGACGTCAAGACCCTCTTGCTGCTAAATATTTGTCATTCATAGGAGTTATACTTCCAGATAATATCCCTATATCACTATTACCACCAGGAAATTCTGTACTGGAACAGAATCGTGCAATCGGAACTTTGACGGCGTATTCATTCGCAACTCTACGTATAGGAGAAGAGGCGCTCGATGTACATCGACTTGTTCATTTAGCCACCCGCAACTGGCTAAGAAAGGAGGATAAGCTTTCCAAATGGGCCGAAGCTACACTATATAGATTGCTAGAGGTTATCCCGGCAGGTGGTCATAAATATTATCGAATATGGATCTACTTTTTACCACATGGGGCCCACGTTGTTAACGACCATGAGTTTTCTCAGAATATACAATCAAAAGCCAAGCTTTTAGATCATATAGGGCGGTGTTATATTAGTATTGGCCAATACTCCGAGGCCGAGAAAATGCACCGGCAGGCGCTGGCCCTGAGGGAGAGGGTGCTTGGGGCAGAGCACCCTTCGACGCTCACGAGCATGGACAATCTCGCGCTGGTGTTAGGGGGTCAGGGGAAGTACAGCGAGGCCGAGACGATGCACCGGCAGGCGCTGGCCCTGAGGGAGAGGGTGCTTGGGGCAGAGCACCCTTCGACGCTCACGAGCATGAACAATCTCGCGCTGGTGTTGGGGGATCAGGGGAAGTACAGCGAGGCCGAGACGA
>PDLN01000020.1:186580-207775 GCA_003369635.1 Coleophoma crateriformis
AGAGCACCCTTCGACGCTCACGAGCATGAACAATCTCGCGCTGGTGTTGGGGGATCAGGGGAAGTACAGCGAGGCCGAGACGATGCACCGGCAGGCGCTGGCCCTGAGGGAGAGGGTGCTTGGGGCGGAGCACCATTTAACACAACAAAGTAGGGATAACCTTGAGCAAGTGATTAGCCAAGAAGCTGTATAGTCAATGGCCTAGTGGTAAAGGGATATTCATGTTCTGCACCAGACCACCCCACCTCCCACCTTTCTTCCTCTGTCTTTCTATATAGTATATTATATATTTCTAGAAGCTTCTAGAGATTGAAAGCTGATTTGTAATCTTTTGGTTTAGTCGCGGTAACCAGTCATTTCTGAACGCTAGCACTTGTATCACAGATGGCCATGTCGATTTCTCTTTGTTTAGGGTATCTTCTACTGAAGTATACTCTATTTCATTTGATAATAATACGGATGAAGCTTAAACAGCATTGTCTCCTCCCATACAATATACAGGCGGAAAGTTTGTATAGAATCAAGGTCTACATTAACGTGATATGGATAGCGAATCGCTCTTTCGTGGCTCCACATCAGGGTGTTTCAAAGTAGTGTACAAAGTAAGAGATGTGCACAGCGGATGTTGACATCGGGACCTGAAAGCTGTTCAAAGGGATGTCCATGGCGAATTGGATTATTGTAATTGCCTTGCTTATAACTACGTGTTATCTTTGAAGCAAGAGCCTATGAAACATCGGCGCAATGATGACAAATCGTCATGTGCATGTTGATAGTAAAGTATTCATGAATTTATTATTATCAAGTTGGGATGACTGTTGCGTTTTTGGTCAAGAGCTAGGAAAAAAGGATCGTCCATGTGGTGCTTAGTCCCTACCATGGTAATATTCAGTCTAATCCATGTTTTGCTTTCTTCTTCTAGATGAGCAGCTGAACCTCTTTCTAGTACCGCCGTCCATAGTCGCTGCAGACTTCAAGTAAGGCCATTGAACATGGAGTACTTGTATCTCATGTATCTCTCATAATCAAAGAAACACTAACGAGAGGGTTCAGTCACTCGTCCCTGTTTAATTGCTGATTTTCCGTCCTTTCCGCCGCTGATGAACTGAACTCATCACGCGAGGATTGCTTATTGCTTGAGAAATTTTAAATGGAACCATTTTACCTCTTAGAAATAAAGCATTATAGCTGCTATAAATGATGGAATAAAATAACCTACCTATATATAAGATTGAGACGAAGAACTTATACTTGACTAGTAGGCTCTAGTTCACGGGGGGTTTTGAGCGAAAGATATGCAGCAAAGTCAGTCGCTAGATTGCCGATTCTCAATGATCTTATTTAGCTAGTTTCAAACACGAATTTGGGAGCGAAGTTGAGATTAAGGCTTAGCAGATGCAATTATACTGGGCGTTGATATACTTTACAGAGAAATGAGCTGCCTCAAGTCGTGCCTGTCTACAGAAATGCGAGAATCGCTTGGCACTGTTATGGTCCTAAGTATCAACTTTTTAGACAGTATGTCGTCAAGATAAGAATCCCTGCACTCTAGCGGTAGAAGGAAAAAGTACTGCCGAAGAGTCGCTAGTTGGCCACTGCCGAACAAGGAGATCGTAGACTGTCAAACCAAGTACGGTCTGCGAACTACCAATGAGGGAGGGGCTTGGAGCAATCCTGTAACGATCCTTTGCCTACTTCTTTCACTCTGGCAAAAGCGGTAGCTCTCGGGATTGTATTTGGGCAACGACAGATATAATGGCTTCTCAATGGGCGGAAATGAGGCTGTTGATCTTCTATCTTCCTTGGGCTTATGTGCTGATAATGTGCCGGATTCGAGTCCAAATAGGGACAGCAAGTCCAGCGATAACTCATCATATGTACCCTTCGAGTACATCTTACACAAAATGATAGTCCTTTCTTTGAGACCATTACTCTAACTTTCCCCCTCATACCAGCGTGACAAGGTCTTTGTGGCAGAGCACCTTGACAGCCAGCCCAAGAAAATGGCAACACCATTCCAGAGCGAGGACTGCATCATTACTGAAAGAGCCGGAATCATAGACAGCGGTCATGTCGTTCACGCTGCTATTGCTGATACGACTGGCAAGATTCTGTACCCTGTTGGCAATCCACACAGAGTGATATTAGCTCGGCCCACAGTAAAACCAGCGCAGGCATTAGCGGTCCTTGAAACTCGCGCTTTTGACCAATTTGGATTTGATGACGCCAACCTGGCATTGATGTGCGCATCACACAACAGCGAAAGCCGACACATCTCCCGAGCAAACACCATGTTAGCCAAGGTTGGCGCTGAAGAAGGAGACCTCGCCTGCGGTGGCCACCCAACATTGTCTTCCGCTGTCAATCGCGCTTGGATCAAGAGCGACTATGTCCCTTCTGCGGTATGCAACAGCTACTCGGGGAAACATGCTGGCATGATGGGTGGTGCCAAAGCAATTGGGGCGACAGTATCGAATTATCACCGGTCAGAGCATCCGATGCAGCTCCGGGTCAAGCAGGTTTTTGATGAACTGTATAGTTGGGATACAAATGGACCGGAATGGGGAGTTGACCGCTGCAATCCTCCCGCGCCTGCTGCGCCTCTGCATGTCTAAGCACGGGTATATGCATCCTTTGCTGCTGCTGCAGATGCTGTCCAGACAGGCGCGACGACAACAACGCGCACGCAAGCTTCAAGTCAGATCTTTCACGCCAAGACGAAGTATCCTGAACTTGTTGCGACGAGGGCAGATTTTGTACCGAGCTTATGACAGTCTTCCAAGGCACGCTTGTTGGAAAGCTGGGGGCAGATGGATGTTATACCATAGGAATTAGAGCATCGGAGCAGACTCGGCGACTTAAGGCCGACGGCGCGGTTGGGATTGCGGTTGGGATTGCGGTTGGGATTGCGGTTAAGATCATCTTTACTCAGTGGTAATGGGAATCCTCGAAGGGCTTCAGATAGGAACGCCGGGCATGCGAGAGCAGCTTGGAAGCTTCCACCGCAAAAGCGTCATCAATACTGCTGGCGTTGTAACACGTCATGTAACTTACCAGTCTAAATTAAGAGAAAATAACTAGCTCCGGCGTTGTGTTGAATGACTTGTGGGAAACGAGACATGAACTGAAGGCTGTACCGAGTATATAGAAGGAAAGGCTAGATTCATTGCGAGATCGTTCTCTTATATGTGGTCATTACTGTACCAATTAATACACTTATAACATGACCCTCATCACAACCACAACGAATATTGGTTTGAGAACTGCGGAAAATTTTAGTTGCCAGCCGGCTAATACCTAGATAGACTTTGGCGATTAATTGCATTAATGATAATACCATCCAGCACTACATACTACAATTGTTGTAACAGCAAGAAGTACGAAATCCTGATGCACATAACACGAAAGAGTTAACAGTCTTTCCACTATTACAATTTTATTGCTGTAATAAACCTGATTTCATTAAACTCAACTCACCTAAACCCCGTGACGCACGAGTTGCAGATAGGCTATGTACTGCACGACCCCTGTCTATTCCAGCCGCAGACAAACACTTGTACAATCCTTGGCCCCTCGACTTGTTCCTTCGAACAGCATCGAGACAAAAGTTTTTTTTCTCCGATATAGTTCACGCTCATTCAAGGCCATAAAATGAAAGATCCACCCTATCCAGGCCAGCAACTAGAGCTAGACGATTCGTTCCGCCTCGTAGAACTCCAAGGCGGACAGAAGGAGGATGAAATAACCGTCCGCCTTTTGAACTCCCGCTTAGGCGACTCCCAAACGTATGAAGCCCTCTCGTACGTCTGGGGCGATGCGTCGCAACCAGTCTCGATCAGTGTTGCCGCGGAGGTTGACTCGGCCTACATACCTCTGTTCGTGACCGTTAATTGTCACAAGGCTCTTAAGCGGTTGCGCCGAGTTGACGGCCCGCGGATGCTCTGGATTGACTCCATCTGTATCAACCAGAGTCTATTGCCAGAGCGCAATCACCAGATCAAACTCATCCCGCGCATC
Source organism: Coleophoma crateriformis (assembly GCA_003369635.1). Lineage (NCBI taxonomy): Eukaryota > Fungi > Ascomycota > Leotiomycetes > Helotiales > Dermateaceae > Coleophoma > Coleophoma crateriformis. The sequence goes on from PDLN01000020.1 coordinate 190,598, forward strand.
TATGATAGTGCGTCCCGTGTTGTAGCGTACCTCGGAGAAGGTGCCGACAACAGCGACACTGCAATGGACTGGATCCGCGAGATTGACGAGCCGTCCGATTTCGGTACGGAGCCGGAGTCCAGAGATGATCGGCCGCGGATCCTACGCCCGGACATGGATATCATCGAGGCGTTATTCGCGCGGCGCTGGTTCAGCCGCGTATGGGTGTTACAGGAAGTCCGACTTGCACGCGCGGTCATCGTTGTCTGTGGCCAGAAGGAGGTGAGTTGGGACAGCTTCCGGGCTTTCCAATACTGGAACCACAATGCCCGATGGGTGAAAATGCTGCCGTACGTGATGCAGTCGTCTGTGTTTCGTATTTCGCCATGGTACCGAAACTCGACGAGATTCTTGATCCCGTATCCGAAGCGGTTGCTCAAGAAACTTAAGGCTACAAGACAGTGTGGCGCAACGGATCCGCGAGATAAGCTTTATGCCATCTTTCCGTTGTTGGACTGGGAGGAGAGGCAATTTTATGACAATACAGACCCGAGTTTGGGCAATGGAGGCCAAGACAAAGCTGCTGTTGACTTAAAAGTGAATTATACCCTTGCGCCAATGCAAGTCTACACTCAACTGGCTATAAGCCTTATCAACACAATCGGGCTGTCAGTTCTCCGCGAAGTGGTGACCACGAATGCCGTCCCAGAGCTCCCATCCTGGGCGCCGGATTGGAGTGCCAATGCCGCGCATCCGTTCCATGGAAAATCGCGCCGAGAGGCGCGGTTGCACTATGTCTCAGATTATTTCCGGGACACGACCTGGGATGAGAACAGCTTAAAGGAAGAAGTTGCCAGGGCCTGGCATTTCTCGGACTATACTACCTCGAGCGGTGGATCAAGCACCCAGCTCCACGCACGTGCTATGCTCGTGGGAACCATTGCTAAGCTCGGTGATATGTGTGATATCTATGGGAACTATTTTCCTGTGCAGCAGTGGGAGAGTCTGATTGTAAATCCCAAGCAGCTGCAAGGTGAGCGTGGCGAGATTTTGCCCGACGACGCTCCTTTCGAAGAACACCGCCGGTGGGAGGCCAACCTGCTACCTCCGTTCGTGCGGGCCTTGACAGGCGACAAGATTATCTATGTATCAGCGGTGGAGAGGGCCTACGAAAGGATCAGAGATTACAACGGAGATAACCAGGACGCTGAAAGCGAAACCCTGATACGCACCATGACCGATTCCAGTTCCGATGAGGAAAGCATGGAAAAGCCTAAAATGCCACTTACGGATATTTTCAGGAATATGGGGCCAAGCTACGAAGACCAGGCGGAGCTCATATTCTACAACTGTCATGGACGAAGGTTTTTCGTGACGGATGCAGGACATATTGGGCTTGCGCCCGAGATATCGGAAGTTGGTGATGTGGTGATGGCATTAGAGACCGACTCTGTACTGTTGGTGGCCAGACCCACGATTGAAGAGCCGATGTCAAACACGGCAGACAGTGGAAAGATCATGAGGCTCATTGGGGGAGGCTTTGTGCAAGATGTCTCGGCAGCCGAGTTGTGGGACGAGAAGACTTCTTTGATACCGAGTGGGGTTATCATTCGTTAAGGTTAAGGGAAGCCGAAAACTTCTTCTCTCCAAGATGTACCGTTTGGGGACAAGCGAGTTAGCTGAACGGGTATTCATGTTCAACTCGTGTTAGCTCCGAATGCAAAGCTCTCGACCAAGTAGGTATTGTGATCTCGCCAAAAAAAACATTAACGCTCGGAGACTTGGCGCCATAGCATCTAGTGTGAATAGTAATTGTCGCTACAATAAATGCGAACTAGATGTCAGGTCCAAACATTTAATAAGTTTTGTTTACCTTCTAGTGAGCTGATACCCCGCTCCACCCCGAATTATTACTCGTGATATATAGCCGCCAAGCTGACACTACAGACTTCATAATCAACAAGAAACATCCGTGGTGATACCTTTACCCCACAGGTCACCTTATGTGGAAAGTCTCGAATTTCCCGGCGCGGAGGAATATCCAACCGATAGTATAACAACGAAATATGAAGACGACAGTTACAAGCCAAGCAAAGGCACGATTCTATCATCGATGTCTACTGCACGGGATACCTCTGTCGTTCTGCAAGCAGAACACAAATCATGATTGGTACGAATGCGTGTTCATTCAATGTCGTCAATGGCTCGATGATTGTTTAGCTGGTCATCCGGGACCCGAGACGTGTTGGAGCCTACATGTCGGTCCACAGACTCTAGTAGCTCAGCAGCTTAGCAGCTCAGCAGCTTAGTAGCTTAGCAGCTTAGCAGCACAATCTTTCCAGAAGGCTCAAGTTTCGCCTAGAATTCTCCTTATCTGATAACAAAGCCAGTAGTAGATGATTAGAGTGAACATTCACAGGATAATGCAAACTCTATCCATGCAGAGAAAAGAAATGGTGCTGGCCTCGAAATTCCGGATCTTGTAAATATTCGGTTTGAACAATCGATTTTCCGGTACGCGGTTAGCACGATAAGATTACTGGAGCCTCCAAGTTCTCTGATTAGCGGAGGCTGTGTATGCAGCAGTCGATTTTAGCAGGCTTATGAGAACCTACTTTTGTCTTATCGGGTTTCAGGATAATCAATCAAGCCAGGGTTTCGGGAGAGCTTTAAGTACTCTATGTAGACTAAACAGAAACAACCTAGTTATAGCCTATACAGTGGTAGTATCTTCTATAAACGCCTTTTTCCTTACAGTATGATCGATAGCATAGCCAAACGATCATAATTTCCTAAATACGTGTCGAGCCATAGCAGTGAAGAACAAAGAACAATACTAAACTGATTATAACTCCATGTGTTCACGTGGTAGAAATTTAGACCCCCCCAATTCATAAAGTCGTTCCGGCACGCAGGGATAGACGTTCATCGCTTTGCATCTCATTACACATCCCAACTTTTTTTTTCCCAACAGTTTGCTTTGTCGACCTTCCCAAAGAATCTACGTACGGGCAGGGACGCGGTTCGCTTACTCGTTCGCTCGCCACGGCGGAACAGCCTGAGAAAGGCCACAGGGTTCGGCAGGAGTGTTCCTTGGCCCCGCCCCCGAGTTCTGGAGGCATGCGGCCCACCCACTCGAATAGTTGTACAATACTCTTGGATAAAAAAATCCATGCCCTGTGTTCTCGGCTAATGTCGATTCTCATCAACTTATGGCCAAACTTCCTTGAGGCGAAAGACCAGGCAAGGATTAGTTTACCCTGAGAGCATTGTATATAGCCGCGTGTTCATACTGGGGTTTCGACTTCTGTTATCAAGTTAGTCTCATAACTGAATCCCTGACCCTCAAGATCATTAAAAGTCCAATATTACGCTAGGACAGGCGATTGCAATGGTATTGTGTGGTATCGCTCCAAACCGAGATTCAAACCACCAAATTGCAACTTGCCTGGCTGCAATTACAGGATCGGTACCTACGTACCGTGTAACGGGTACGATGTATGAAGCGATAGAGCCGTGATTCGAAGGGGATAGTAAGCAGCTATGCAGGCGCTTATGCAAGCTCTATTCTCTGTCCACTTAAGTACTGTCGACCACTGACGTAGCCCCACGCGTCCTCCTCTTATCATCCAATCATTATGCGGGGTGTCCTCCTGACTTTTGCTTATAACTCAATCGTTTCTGGTTCCTCGCATCCCGAGTGAGGACGTCCCAATCATCCAACTCGCGGGACTGCACGGGTATTGATCTTTCCGAGACGAGCTCCTCCGCCACCGTAACGATGTCGGGCTCGCCATACTCACTCTCTACGATCGTGTCAACGGCATTTGCCGCATGGGTGGTCTACGTCCTTGGACAAGCCATTCATCGGCTGTATTTTAGCCCGGTCGCCAAATTTCCCGGCCCGAAGTTGGCTGCTGTCAGTTTCTGGTGCGTGAATCAGACACGTCCTCTGGTCAACTCCAGCTTCTTCTATACTACTAAAAGACGCTCGCAATGACGAGAATTATATTTGGAGCTGATAACACCACAGGTATGAGTTCTACTACGATGTCTATCTCTCCGGGCAGTACACCTTCAAGATTGCGCGCCTACACGAGGAGTACGGGCCCATCATTCGCATCAACCCTTACGAGCTCCATATTATCACGCCCGAGTTCTATGAGAAACTGTATGTCGCTGGAGGAAAGCGCCGCCATCGCTGGGGCTGGATGACATCCCAGTTCGGGCTCGACCAGGCCATGTTCGGTACGGTCGATCATGACAAGCACCGCATTCGCCGCGCAGCTCTCAACCCATTCTTTTCCAAAGCCGCCGTCCGAAACCTGCAACCAATCGTAGATGATCGGGTCGCCGCATTGCTGCGGCGATTCCAGGAATACCAAGCTTCAGGAGAACCAATCATCACGAACTATGCATTTTCTGCTTACACGAATGGTGCGTTGTTCACTTTCTCTATTGGTGACTTTTGAATCTGTTCTCGAGGCTTACTTTGCTTAGATATCGCTCAGGAATATGCCTTTGCAAAATCCGACCATCGGATTGAGCAGGCGGACTTTGAGCCTACATTCCACGATGCTGCCGTCGCGGGGAGCGCGAGTGGGGTTTTGATTAAGCAGTTTCCTTGGCTGCTACCGTTGATGGAAGCCCTGCCGCAGTGGTTCATGACTTGGCTTGATCCTAAAATGGCGTCCTTCTTTGCCTTAACCAATGTGAGTACAATTTCTCATCCCACTCTAGATATCCACTGAGCTTTTGCCCTTTCAGAACACCGCGCAGCAAATCGCAGAGATGAAAGCAGGCACGCGAGATGACTCCAAGGGCGCAAATCACAAAACGATCTTTTACGAGATCCTTAAAAGTGATCTCCCGCCGGAAGAGAAGTCCGACAAACGCTTGTCTCAGGATGGGGAAACGGTGGTGATTGCGGGGACCTTGACTACGGCTTGGGCCTTGTGCGTGGCGCTCTTTTATCTCCTTTCACAGCCAGAAACCCTTCGACGCTTGAAGCAGGAACTCGAAACTTTCTTCAGCTCGTCCAAACGCCCTACGGTTGCTGAGCTCGAGCAACTGCCCTACTTGACCGGCTGCATTCAGGAGTGTATCCGATTAAGCTATGGGGTTTCTAGCCGCTTACAACGAATCGCTCCAGATGAGACCTTGATATTCCATGACAAGACCAGCGGAAAAGACTGGGCCATTCCCCCGGGCACACCGGTCGGAATGACGAGTGTTCTCATCCATCACGACGAATCAATCTTCCCCGACTCCAAGAAATTCTTACCCGAGAGATGGATCGGACACCCGCACCTCGACAAGTATCTGGTGTCTTTCTCCAAGGGTTCTCGTATTTGCCTCGGTATCAATCTGGCTTATGCCGAGCTCTATCTTGCGCTGGCCGGGATTTTCGCCGTGTATGGAAGCAAGGATGTGAGGGAGGAGGGCGATGTGGGGTATCTGGAACTGTGGGAGACGACAGAAGCGGATGTGACTATCGCCAAGGACGTTTTCATACCGCTGGCTGCAGATGAATCCAAAGGAGTGCGTATTCTCGTAAAGAAGTGAACTCTCGGATACACCATACCTATCAGTACTATAATTCGCGAATGTCATGTTAATTTGAGAGAGGCTTGAAAAGCAAAACAGTCTATTGTTGATCAGGATCTCGGGAAATATTTGCCAGGAGACTGAAACGCTAGCACGACTAAGAGTTGATTATACAGAATTCCCACTAACTTGGTTCCTGGTTCTTTTGCTGTAAGGGTATCATACGTAAATTGTGGACAGTTAAATGAGTCTCTTTCCAACAAACAAATGCTTCGCTGCTCCTAGATTTGATGGCATATCACTCTGCGAAAAGATAGTAGAGGGTAGTTAGTTAACCAAGCAACCTTAAGCTAAGCAAGGATCTGTGATTGAGCTAACTATGGTGTGCTCTTCCGATATACCTAGGCTATAGGTTGCAGGGCATAGGTAAAATAGGCCGATTTCTTCCCCTGATATAACGAGACCCAATGGAATAGTCAAAAATCTCGTACTTCGAAGTGTACAACCTCAGCCGGTCAATAAAGCTAGTTTGATTTTAAATAAACCATTATAATTACACCAGTGAGTTCTTATCCCGCCTTTTCACACAATAGTATATGTTCTCTTTGCTAACCCTTGAACACACTGCTCGTATGACTCTATCTCAAGTAGACTTTGGTAGCGATAATCCGTAACCTGTAAAGTTGTATAGAATTTATCAGGCGTACGTATACCAAACCTTCCGACGCGTTGGAAGACCGGGCGAATATTAGAGAAGTCCGATACTGCCTGCTGTTGTACCGTCTCTATAAGGATTGCCGAAGCCTCCTGGCTAGTGAAACCCAGTACTATAACGGCGGTGATCTGGCCTGGGTATTCTTTGTGGCGGAGTCGATATTCGGCGCTGAATCCACGTTGCCGTTGAGGCTGTTCCAGTAGCTCCAACGCTAATTTCTGGAGACTGGACTGTGGCTCTTCTGCGAAATCACCACCCCACTCACTACTGCCGGTCTCGATGGTAAGCTCTCCTCCTAAGACTGACCCGAAAGGATCATTTCCTCTAGCGAGATCGACATGAACATCAACAATGCGGGACTCTGGGCGATTTTGACCAGGCTGTGGTAAGTCGGAGGGTAAGAATAGCTCGTACCGGTCGCCCTCCATACTCACCCAACTCCAAGAAGGCCCGTTATTGGTCAACTCCACATCTGTTTCGACAAGCACTATGCCAGGCTGCAATGGAGGAGTGTATTTGTAAATCCGCTCGCGCGCGTATGGGCGATGTGCATCGTAATGCCACAGTAGGCCACGAACGAGGTCGTTCTTCCACAGCCCAGCACAGTAGCTATCGCCCGTAATCTCGTGGACAAGCTCGGCAAGACCTGACAAAGCAGGAAGCCTGTCTTCATATTTTGTGAGCCGTCGCTTGGAATATTCTTGGACCGTCTTATGCCACATCTCGTATGGAGTCGTCTCAGCCCAGTCGGAGATGTCCTGCCGTAACGAGGCCTCGTGATCACTTCCCGAATTTGCTCCTAAAGCAGCCACGGAGCGCTTCCAGTATCGCGACGTAAAGTCCCGCGTGCTCTTACGATTGGGACCGCCTCTTTCTGTGATGTGTTCGCCATTTTCTCGCTCGGCATGCTCCAGGCACTCCCACGTCATGGTATGTTTAGTGAAAAGCAAAAGCCGTCTTGCCAGGAAATCTTCCTGCATGGTCCACCCACGGCTCATCCAGCGGGATGCCCTGAATAGTTGGTCCTCGTCGAATCTGTTCGTGTTTTGCTTCAGTCGGACGCCTATCCGTCGTCCCTTCTCATTTGGTATGGGTACACCGTCAGCATCTCGGGCAATCCAAGGCAAACGAACAAAGTCTAGGGATCTCGATGTAAATATGCCAGCGTTAACATCATCTGATGACGTTGCGGCTAGGACCAAGTCAGCATTAGAATACACGGCTTTCATCTGCGGCGCTTCCTTTTGCCAGTCCTCTGCAGAGTCTTGGAAAATACAAAGCGCGTCGATCCAGATATAAGGGATATCCAAAGCGCGCGTAGCTATTATAGCATCCCGAAGTGTAGGAGGAAACGCGTCAAGCTGTATCCCCTGCTTCAGGCTTTGGTAGCTTGCAGCCGTTAGCATAAATGAAGCGTCGCTGCCCCAGCAATAGCTAAGGGCGACCCATCGCCCATCCGTAGATCCGGTTTCGTAGAGTCGGGGCATTTGTGTTTCCGACCCTACGTCTATAACCCGCGTTGGTAGTTGGCTGCTCTGGCCCAAGGAGCATTGAGCATGCGAGGATCTGCATTGCTCCAGCCAAGTCGATACGGTTCCTAAGGTCAGAGGCGAGCCCGTACTGGGATCCATATGACGAGATAGGACTGCTAGAACATCTTCATCGTCTGTGAAGTCAGACCCTAATAGTTGCGAATGTCAGTGTGGGTAGTTTGGGGGGAGGCGGGGAGGGACAGTGGGAAAACTCCACGTTCACGTCGTACCGGCCTCAGGAAAGAATTCCAACGTTTTGGTTTCGTTGGTGCTAATACGAATCTCGAACTTGTGGTCTCGGCTTGCCCTAGCGCCGAAGGTAATTGGAAGCCCATTTACTTGATACGGGTTCCTCAGCGTCATCTCCATTAGCCTCATATCAAAGTCGGCCCAAATCATTGAGCACAGTTCGCAGGCACTTAGGGCACCATCTCGAAATCCTAGCACAGACTGGTGGTAGGGGTGGGGATCCTGCTTGGGGCCTTTGCATGCTTGAACTAGTAATTGACGTGCATCGATGGCACTGCAAGCTTTGCAGAGCGTCATTTCGCGAATCTATCAAGACGTGAAGATTGTAAGATAAATGATTCTAGCGGATCCCGAATTGAGATGTGATATTGGGATCAGGTAATCCACCACATATGGCTGGCACGGCGCGTCTTGGACGTGAACTGTCTGACGCATTGGGTGATCTGCGAAACTGAGATACCAGCATCACGAGTTAAAGAGAACTTCAGGAGTGAATAGTGGTGCCTGAGGCAGAGATGTGTACCATCCCGAGCCAGTCGGGTTTGGCATATTACGGTTTGAAGTCTATGAGCTTAGCCGTTGGGTCAAGCTGCAAACAGCAAGGTGCTAAACCCGGATCAGAGAGCCGATCTAGTCTACGATATATGATGAGGCCGCGTACTCATGGCATGCATGGCTCCGTCTGTTACTGTAAGCCTATCGATCCAGGTCTTCACTGATGCGGCCGCACCGTTTGACACAACATGGCATTGCCATTGCAGGCGTTAGCCACTCATGAAGTTTCATCTGCGAAGCTGTAACGTCGAAATATGCAGCGCGATATGGTGTAGCGCTCCAATCGAAGTCCGGTTGGATTTGTGACCATATAATTATCAGAATCCCTCAAAGGCATGACCTCCACAGTGTTCACTCGTGATTTCATTCAACACCACTCCTATTATAATTGGAGGCAGTTTGGACTTTGCGTGGTCGTGATGATCTATCACAGTAGAGACCCACTTGGCTCCAAGATTAGCTGCAGCTAAGCGCTGCTGGCTGATCCATCGAACCGCTCTCTCCGCCTCATATGTACATGGTCTTATGGAAGGCGAGCCTTTCCTAGGCCCTCTGGGATCGACCTGGCAGATATCTTACCGCATGGATCAGACGAAAAACGGGTTGAAGCCCGGATTATGGTTCCGAGTTTCCAAGACAGGTGTGGTTCAGATGAAAGATCCTAGGCATGGATCACTGCCTCCGAGATGGATAAGTTACAGGGATGAAGGTGACAATGGTCTGCACTACATTCACTGTAAAAGTGGTGAGCATTTGCGACAACACCCAGTTATGTAAAGTCATAAGTTGGCAGCTCGTGGGTTTAACATTAAAAAGTATAAGTTGATTTAAGTAGTGGGAAAGGTTTAAGCTTGGAAGCGTCGGGCACTTGAGGTACTTACTGTGTGCGGGTTGTATGTGGGGATATAGGTTAGTAAAGCTTCTAAAATAGCCATAATAGGGCTTCAATAACTAAAAGCTGGTTGAGCTACATACTATAATGAGCCTCTTTTTCCAAGAGACATTGAACACTACATGATCTATTCAAGCACTCTCGCCATGCATGACTTTTCCATTGGCCACTACTGCAGTGTGTTTACTGCATCAATTATCCAAGGCTATTTACCTTGCCCCCTGATGATCTCCGAAGAAGGCTTGGGTGTGTCCGCTGTGCTATCAGACGAAAGATGATAACCTGGTCCGTACTGCATTTTAAATCTTGGGTTGGGCCCTTTTGCCGACTCATCATCCGGAATAGATGGTGGATTGCCGTGCGAAGACAAGTCTTCATTTCCATTATTCTGGAAGAAGCGCATGCTTAACATGTCCTGTGATATCTTCTGGAGCGTAGCACCATCAATATGTCCTCCGATCTGCCTCGTTCTCCAGCCGAGTCCTCGATTTCTACCATTGATGATTTGCCCATCGGTCGAAACCATGAATTGGACAGCGTCGCCAACTGCATAATTGTCAATAATGCTGATGTTTTCCTTCAAATGGCTCTCTGCCTCGGCGCAGATATCTCTACACTTGCGTGTCGTCTCCCACTCTTCCCGCAACCTTACAAGATCTGCAAGTTCCTCGTCAGAGGTCATGCTTGTCCCCGACTTTGTCACCACTCGGTCCATGAGATCTTTCATATATCCCTCCAGCTTTGTGGCTGTAAGAGTGAGGCTACTCTTGCATTCTTGAAGGCCCTCCATAGTAAACTTTTGAGGAAGGGCATCTGGATCTGTGGGTGTGGAAGAGCTGCCACTACCATTAGACGGGAGTTGGATCCTATTAATGTGGGCGGTTAATTGGGCACAGATCTGGAGGCACTTTTGCGCGCTCATCCGCTCCTCTTGTATGCGTTGCAGCTCAGTTGTATCCGAGCTAGCCTCTGTCATGGCACGTTCAAGGAGGGTCTCCAACTTCTGATCAATACTCAAAATGCGATCCTCTAAACTATCGGTCGTAGACTTCAATAAATCTCTATAACTTTTGAGGCTTTCGGCCGTGACAGAGGATTTGCGACTGGCTGAGGTTAGAACTGTTCGGGTATGCACATGAGCGTGGACTCACAGGTTTGCGTCAGTGAGGGAGATCATGATGGTAGACTTGTAGGCAGCCAACAGCCGCTGGAAACTGCTGATGTCCTCACCCATATACTTTAACTTAGCCCAGTCCCGAAAGCTCGTCCGACTACCGCTGGACCGGCGCAAACATTTCTTGATTTCCTCCTCGAACTCTTGGCAGGCTCTACCACATCGTCGCAAAGGAAGACGGAGGGCAGAAAAGTCCACATCCGTAATGCCACGGATTGTCTCCGCGAGCGAGTCCAGTACCCCGCTCAGAGCCTCAAGCTCCTCAAGGACCCCGAGTATGTTCTCGGAATGGAATTGAAAACTCTGGATAGTGTCATAGAGTGCGACACTCGCATTGAAGGCGAAGGCAGCCAGAGTAAGCAGCCCGGAGGCTAAACCGATAGATTCTGCCATAGCGTCGATTATCCCACTGTGAGGGGGAGGCAGCGGAGACAGCGAAGAAAGTTGGCTGACTCTTATCTCAGCAGATGCCGCTGCAACGGTTAGCGTGGGGCTACTGCACTGTCTATCATGTGACTGCCCGGACTTATCCAACAAATCACCTCATTCCTCTGGGTATATCTTCAGGCAATCGTTAGCGTGTGTATTATCATATTTATCGAGACATCGATGGTTTCTAAATTTCGAACCCTTCTAGTAGGAATCGTGTAGCAACACCGGGCTATGTTTAGGAACACGATAGTTATCTATTCTATGAACTATATCTAGATGACGTTAAATATACAGTAAACTCCTCCATATCAATCTTTCGAAACGCCGTTGGATATTAGTATGCCCATGAAGACGTGATCCAGTTGGATATGATCCGGATTTCACCATCCTTGGGCCAACACACATCCCCATTCCCCAACACCCGCGCCATTTCCAAGCTGTCTGTGTTCAACCAGTCTTGAGGGAAGTAAACATGCTTCATGAGGGTCTCGGTTTGGCCTGTAACCTCAAAATTTACTGAACAGAGCCATCCTCTATTATTGATAAACGCGAGGCGGGTGTCATCAGAGTCCATCCCGCGGCTGCGACGGTTTCTATGCCTAGCGGAAACATCTGCGCTAAAGAAATCGAGAGGTCTATCGATCTTTTCTTGTAGACTTTGAGCGAGTGGAGCCACGGTAATGGCAGAGCTCTCATTGCCAGCTACTGATTTAATGTCCGAAGTTCGCAAAATCAAAAAATCTTGTCGTCCATGATTAGCCGACATGTGTAGAAGTATTAGAGACCCGTTTCTGGATACCAGAGCCTTCCTGACCTTTTGAGCAGCTGGTGGATCCAATGGCGTGAGCGAAAGTGCGGTTGTATGTGTTGATGTAGAAAGCGATCTAGTTCTATTCAACCCGAGAACATGACCTGACCTTAGGTTGTCCCAGCGAACTTTGCGGACGTCATATGGACCGAAGCCCAAAAGGAATGTATCTTTGACAGGGTCATTGATCCAATGATAGTCCTTATCCAGTGACATATGGTCTATCATAGTGGGAGTTTTTTGCAACGACCATACTCTCAGAGAATCCCGAGTTACCACCAAAAGCAGGTTTCCAGCCTTGCTAAACAGTATTTGCTGAACTGGGTCACCTATTCTTTCTTCGAAGACGGTGCCTAGTACACCACTAGCTTTGTCGATACTCTTGACATAAAGTCTAGTTGACACATCGACTACCACCATGATTTCTTCGTTTCCACTCAAGGCTATGTGCTCAATGGGTATACCTGTTGCGGCAATCGTGGCCAGGCTTTCTCCTGTGCGCTTGAAAACATTCACAGCTCCATTGGGGCGACCAACACAGTACATAGATGTTGTTTGCCCGACCGCAAAAGCTTCAATAGAATCGCTGACGTCCGTGAAGTTCTCGAAGTTTTCTGGTGCTTCACTTGATTCTACAGAGATGGTTGATGATCCAAGCGTTGATTCATCGGACTCAGCGAGACGGATAAGAGTGTCAGGTTCCCAGACAGTGCAGTAGTATCCTTGGAGGCCGTAAATTCGTTTCCCGTCGGCACTGACTGCCAGATCAATAATCGTCGATGTCTCTGGGAGGTGATACAATAAAGCGAGGCCCTCAAAACTCCAAATATTTAGACTTCCTGAATCATCATTAGATACCAAAAACTTTCCTGTGGGACTGCACCGGACAATTGTCGCATCGGCCTCAACGATATGTACCTGGTTCAAGTCTGAGGGATGGGTTTTGAATATGGACCCGTCGATGTAAGTACCGACGACATGCCCAGAGATGGCACTCCAGCCCATTTGAACCACATCTATCGACTCACGTCTTGAGGTCTTTTCAAATGTCCCAGCTATTTGCTGTGTAGAAATGTTCCATATCGACGTGGGGCATCCTCTATACGCGACAGCGAGCAAGGTGCAATCTTGGTTGAAGGAAGCACAGTTAGGTGCTCTGGACGCTATATCCTGGTCGGTGGTTTGAAGAATGGATCCAACAGAATGCCAATTGCGTTCCTTGTCGTGGAGGAAAGCTCTTCTCACCCGTCGATCACTTGAGCAAATAAGTATTGACTTATCGTCTACCTCGAACCCTATAGCTAAGACTGAAACCCCACTTGGGTTATCGAAAGTATAAAGCTCTTGCCTTGTTGCTACATCCCATACCTTAGTCGTGGAAAGTCCATAAGTAGCGAGCAAGTCCCCTGAGTTACTGAACTGGACAGCTAGTACTGGTTCATCATGTGTGATCCTCTTAGCTTTACCGCAGCCTTTGGAATGGAAGATATGGACGCGGCCATCAAGAGATGATGTCAAAACAGCAAAGTATAGACCTGTGCAAACGATCATACAACTTCGATACTCTCGTTCAATAACGTGCGTAGTTAAACAGTCACCCCATCCACCTTTGGTCGAGCCCGTAACCACAATCTGAGATAATTGATCTTCACCATTTGTGCGGGCATGTAACTTTGATATTAGTGAATCTGCCGGGCAGAATGGCGTTATGAGTTTATAGATGGAGGTCGGATGCTCCAAGAGACACTCCCCAAATCTAGCATGAACTTTTACAAAATCCGCTGCCCAGAGCTCCAAAGTTCTTTCAGAATTTGTTTCGTAAAGGACCTGCTTCATATTCGGATCGTTTTCGTTCATTCGGGCATAATCTCGCAAAGCATTGGAAGCGTGCACGATCTTTGTGAGTTCAGCGCCACGTGCAAGTATGCATATCCACGTTAGCACCGACTCGCTTGACAGAAACCGCAAGAGCAGATGCAGAAGGCTTTTATCCGGAGGAGATCCGGCTGCAGCGAGGTGATATGACCAAGACGTTGCTGCGTAGAAACTTAAAGAATCGGGTGCTATCAGACCCTCCTGGAGCTTGAGACTCGAGTCAGAAAGAACTTCGAGGCATCTCCGTAACATAATTATATGGGACTCAGTTGAGGTAATGAGCGGTTCGTGATTTCCTGGTCGTGTTAAGTACTTGTAGGTAGTATGATGGTGCACTAGAAGGACTCTTGATTTGCTGTCGATCTTGATAAAATTACCACACACTTGGCTTAGAGAAGATAAAGGATCGAGTAGCTTTCCAAATCGAGACTCAACGGCTCGGGATATTGCTTTAACGGTAAGTGGGAAGCGGGAAAATGCTGCCCATGTGAGGAACATTTTCGCTAGTTCTCGTTCACCTTCCTTCCAGCTACATCGCAGCTCGGTATATATTCGATTGTACCGCTGTGCTAAGTCAGGAGACAGCGATTCAAGGGCCATGGTCACTCCCGCCTCCGTATGACATCGCAAAATCTCCGTTACCATAAGGCTTGCCCATAAGAAATTGCCTTCCGCAAGTTCTAGCACTTTTTCAAGGACGGCCTGTTTTGTTTTGGCCTTTCCATTCCAGTTCTTCTTCCGAAACTCTAGCTCGACAAATTTCGCAATATCCATGCCGCTTGCCAAGATCTCGTGTGAATCGAACTTTATTTTGGAGGGCAATTCTTTGAAACCATCCGATAAACTCCCAGTCCAACAGCTGATGAAAACAATACGGAGTGGAATTGAGAACTCCTGTAGGTCATTCAAGAATGAGATAATAGACGATTGCTCGGTACATTCGTCCGCTGCATCAATGACCCAGTAGAGCGGGCGATTGAAAGGTAGTCGAAAAAATAGTTTACGGAACACCTCATGCCAGATAACTAGTTGAGTTTGATAGCTTAGATGGTCTAGGGTAGCAATTTGACGCTCAAATTTAGGAAATTGGTATGCAGCCTGATATGCAAGTGATCTAAGGAGGTAAAGTGGCGACCTCTTGGAATCAACACCATATCGAAAGTAGACAAATTGGCAATTCAAATGACGCTCATCTCTGATATGCTCAATGATACGCGATGTGAGGACAGATTTTCCGGTTCCTGGGTCGCCATAGAGCCAGATAACCCGAGGTTTTGGAGCGACATCCTGGAGCCAAGAGAGGAACATACCATTGGTCAAAATCCAATCGCATGACCCCGGCGTACGCTGCTGGCGGAAATGCAAATAATCATCTTCAGGAGATTCTTTAATGGCCAGCCAAGTTTGAATTCGACTCATGCGTTCAGATACCCGCTTATAGGGCTTCTGAAAACCGAGCGTGATCACAAGACTTTTGAGAACATTTCGGACGCTCACATAGTTTGCATCATTAATGCTAGAGAACCGGGCGGTATCACGGTGGTCGGCGTACAACGGAATCGCCATTTCATGTCCAAGTATGGATGATTTCTTTTTCAAAATCAACTTGACAGCATCAGTAAATAGTGCGAGCTAAATGGGTCGGACCAACCTTTTTAAATATATATTTGGTCATTGCAATGGTTTCATAGAACGAGAAAATTGAGAGATCTTTACTAAGGTCTCGGAATCGCTCATTCATCTCTAATAATGCGGGCGAGTTCTCCTCTAATTCTGAAATGAACTTCTTGCTTGATCTCCCGGGAAGTATCATTTTCAGAACATGATTCAGTAACTTTGCCAAATCTGAACCTTGATGGGGAGTGGACAGAAACATGATACCACCTGTTGAGTGGATGATCTTTTGGAACTTATTGTCATCGGAGCCACGAACATAAGCCTTCGACCATTAACAACCATATAACGTGGTTGAAACAATAGCATACCTTTTTCACAACGAGTCCACCCATAGAATGAACAATGAATATAACAGGGACCTAAATCCTGTAAGCTCTTGTTCAAATTATTTGCTATTGAATCTGTTTTGCTAATGAAACGAACCTGCCCAATGTTCAGGTTGTTATTCCCGGCATCCTGCCCATTTTTCAGGTCAGAAAGTAATCGTAATGCAAAGTCTTCAATATCCAGAAAATTCTTTGGCGCGCGGGTTCTAAAATCGGCATAATATCCAAATGTTGAAACCCGAGCTGTTTGAATGACGGGTTCCAAGGAGAGAAATTCCTTAGGCCAGAATAGTGAAGGTTTTCCTCCAGCCGCCCACGTCCCCATACTTTTACCGCCAAGTCCGTGTATGAACACTATATCAACAGACGGGGACTCATCTGGGCTCCAGACAACTGATAGTCCTAGAGGATTATCCTCGACATTATGGCAATTGCTGACCGTGATCAGTCCAGAGGACGGAACCGTTGTTTGAGGTTCAGACCTCGATGAGGAACGTCTGATCTATGAGAGCTGTGAGTATGCACCAAAGGGTATTTAGAGGGCTTACCATTTCCAGCCTGTGATTTTCAACGCAGAAAAGAGAAGTGATGCCAGAACTACTAACTTTTGATGACGGCCGGCTTATCACCTCCGCCCCGGAACTGCCCATTACTTGTGGGCGGAGACGAGATACACGTTCGCAAAGGCAGCAGCTGCCTCCTCCGAGCCAGGCCAATTACTGCCCCTAGCCTTTGCTCTTTCTGCGGGCGAGTCTTTGCGGTTACGACAGGGTGAGGAACCGGCCAATCGTGACCCATGTCCGCCGCCAGGAAGACATCCGGGCGCTAAATCAATACAAGCCAGAACGAGGCATGTGCTCCGTGCATCCTGCGAATCGAGCTTAGATAAAGAATAGGCGCCACCCAAGAATCACTGACGGCGACATTGTCTTCGACAATGGCGGATACAGCGGGAGACTTTGACCTACCGCTATGCATCGTTGACGGTTTGATATGTAGTGACTATTCATCACTCACCTTGTCTAATGAGTAGCAGAACTGCCTTGCGGGTCGCGCATCCTGGCCACACGTTTACATGGCTCGTCCCCATACACTCAGACAGTACAAATAGAACTCGTGCTCTCCAATGGTGCTCTTGAACGATACTTCCTTAAGGTTTGCGCTACTGCCAACTGATGGCCAACATTTTGTCAATTGACGATTATTGTTAGTGCGCTACGAATCGGTCTCGAACGAGAATTCAGTTCGAGTATGAGTCCATGGTGCGGCTCTGGGACATGAACCAAATGCTTGTACCAAAGCCATACAAAAGGGGAATAGTGGAAGGAGCAGAGAGCAGGAGCAGAGAGCAGGAGCAGAGAGCAGGAGCAGAGAGCAGGAGCAGAGAGCAGGAGCAGAGAGCAGGAGCAGAGAGCAG
>PDLN01000020.1:207920-303773 GCA_003369635.1 Coleophoma crateriformis
AGGAGCAGAGAGCAGGAGCAGAGAGCAGGAGCAGAGAGCAGGAGAGAAAGAGGAGAAGAGAAAGAGAGAGGAATTTGGGAGCTTCTTATGAAAGATGAGACCAACGAATCTGCCACCACATACTTCATACTTACGACTTTCGTGGATTTCAGACACGAGCTACCCAACGCTAAAGAACTTTGTTCTCTGCTCACTTCCCTCCATCGAAGTGGTTCTCCTGATGGGAAATTTGGGTTTCTTTCACCAAATTCCTACGACCTGCTGCCCCTCGATTCGGATTTCAGTTGGACAGCATTCTTCAAGAGATTACTGACCGCAGTCTTCAACCATGAAAGCCAAACGAATGGGCAATGGCAGCCTGATCAGCAGGAAGCCTTCGAAACACTTGTTAAGCACACGTTGCCTAAGCTTCTGGATTCTATGGAGTCTTTCACACCCAGCCTGTGTCATGGGAACCTGTCCAAAGAGAACATCGGCACTTTGCTATTTACTGGTGCCCCAGTGCTATTCAGTCCAGCCTGTATCTATGCACATAACGAATATGAATTAGGAGCATGGCATCGAAAGATGGGTAAACTTGATCGGTCCTTTTTCCGGGAATACTGTCGACAATTTCCGCCAAACGAACCGGCAGAGCAATGGGAAGATCGAGTTCGTCTTTACAGTATTAAGTTCAACCTGGAGTATGCCATCAACTATCCTGGCGCATCAATTAGAAATATGTAAGTATGCGTACTTCGAGAAACCTTGACCATTTGGCTAATCAATGGAGAATACACGATGATATGATTCATCTCAACGGCAGATACCCAAAGTTAAAACCGACATAATTTTACGCGATCGAAGTTTGGAGATCTTGAACCGTCAGTCTTCTTAGGGGCTAAAGTGTCTTTGTAGTGATGAATGACTGTTGTGTTTCATCTCGAACCATGAAGAACTTCGACCAGTGAACGTAACATTAATTGGAATAACGTTAAGACGGTTGATGGCAAAGGCTTTGGTTCTAGTAAAGTACTAGATGGCACATAGATACATAGATACTTAGATGACTCATAGTAGGCTATCTTGCTTAGGCTTCGAAGGTCTCTAAATTTGGAATATCAAGCATATCACAAGACCACTTGAAAAACTTTGATCGCGGGAAAGTAAAAAGATATGCACTTGCTACACAATAGATGCCTGTTCGGTATTTAACGATCTGTAGATATTTGATGTTTCATTCTTTTGAGTTTTGCTCTATCAACGACCGGGAATTGCACAAGACACGCGCCAATTCCATGTCGACGCACATCTGCTGGGTTTGAGGCTACCACTGATCGAAGAGAGATGATGTTTCTGCAGATGCAACCTTGCTTGTGTGTTTCTTCCCCTTCTTGACTTTCTTAGAACTTGGCCTAGTATCCTCATATAGCACCGGTGTGGGTGGCGCTTCAGGTTCGGGACCAGCTTCCGGGATACATGCGGGCGATGGATCCCCTGGAATTGCTTCGTCTCGAGACAGAACGCTCTCTTGATATGACCTCCTATATGGCAAGGAGCTATTGGAAAGAGATCTGGAGCACAGTTCAGATGCTTCATCAGCAGACACAGCGCCATTAATGCTAGGGTCTTGTTCTATAAGATTCATCCAGAGACTCTTGCGATTCGTCCTTTCATCTGCGCCTACATGTCTGCATTAGGAAAATCTTGAGAAATATATGACTGGGAGGATCTTTACCTGAGCCTCCCATGCCCATGAAGCGCTGGCAAGTCTCGGAGCCCTTGGTGAGAACGTGCAGCTGTTGGGTCAATTGCTCGCGGTAGGCGCGATTCTCCTCGGATTCACCAGCAACCTCGATTACTGAGTCGACAGACAGAGCAGAGACACTAACGGGAGAGAATATGTCGTACAGTGAGGATATAAGCTTAGCTTCAATGACCTCGATGGCGATGTCGTCAATGAAACGCTTCAGAGCAACCTTTTAGACAGGATCAGCTGATAGAGGAATACAAGTATGTGGAATTGAATCACCTTGTAATAAGCCTTCATACAATCCAACGCTTCGGAACAAGCAAAATGGTTGATGTCAGGTTCTGTACGGTGTACAAGTGCTGTCACTAGCGGGCGAAGATCTCGGTTGGGAACGTATACAGAATGCAGTGAGTCAACGCCGAAGAAACTTGTCAAGATCCTGGTGCACTCCTCGCTACTCCGTTCATTTCGAATCTTTTGAAGAGATTCAGTGAAGTAGTGGTTATATGTGATTGGATGGCTCTTCTGATGAGGCTTGAGCAATTCAGTTGTCTTCGCGTGGAGAGTGTCCAGCAGTTGACTCAAAGCAGGCTCGAAAATGCGCTGAAGTAGAGCTTTGGCGGTTGTCGAATCTGCAATATAATTAACTGTAAGCGTGAGAAACCGTTTAGCAGCCTTCCAGACTTTTTCGATGTGACTCCTAGCAATTGCTTCCCAGGGCGATGATTGCTCTAAGAACAGATCTGCCACTATCAGTGGATTGAACGTTCCTGGCAGCTCTCGACCCCTACTCCTACGCATCAGGTGCTGTATATGATCCAGAAACCCTTCTTTGGTCACCCCCGTCACCCCCTTAGGAAGAATAGCATTGCCTGGAAAGTCGACAATCTCACGGCGATGGCCTCCTTTGGCCATGCGTTCCGCAAAGTCAAGGTTCAGATTCTGCGCCACTGCCCGAATGCGCTTCTGGTAACCAGGCTCAGACTCCGCATCCCCAAAGAACGTATCATTGTACGTGCCATCGACAGATGCTTTAACGAGAGAGTGGAATGACTGACTGATGTGTAACAGGTAAAGCCGCTGTTCATTCAAGGTTGCTCGAGGCTCCCCCAATTTATCGAGCTGGCTACGGCAGCTGCTAGACTTACTCTCGATTTCATTCATCAAGCTAGGTAATTCAGTGGCGATCTGCTGCAGAAGAACTTTGCTAAGCCTTTTTCGTAGCTTCTCGATGCCCATAATCTGGCGAGAGAGTTCCTTCCAAATCCCTTGCGAGAAAAACTGGTCTTCCTGAGCGTCGCGGTCAAATAATGACCATACGCCGGTCTCGGAGTCCATGTTTTTCAATACATGCCATCCTAGACGGAACTCAACGTCCTGGTTTCTCGCAAGGGATATGTACATGGCTTCGCTCTCGGAACCGGCTATCAAAGTGTCCGGCTTTGTGATAATGCCTAGCGTTCGAATGCCATTTTTGTCAGCAGCACGGGCGAGCTTTAAAACGATCTGATTTGCATAGTCGTTTTTGGCGGACACCACGGCGAGAATGATGCTCCTTGGTTCTCTCATATACGCCTGAACAACGTCTTGTACCAGCTCCACATCAGAAGCGGATTGCTGCTTCGTTTCGGAATGGATGAGTCCAGGCAGATCCACGATGGTTAGGTGTGGTCGATCAGGACCTGAGACTTCGATGCGAAGGAGGTCTTTCGAGAAAGCTCTGCCATGCGTGGAAATCGCCATAATCGCTTTCGCACTCTCAATCAGATTTGGAAGCCCATCGAAATCTTCCAATTTTTCGTGAAATCGACTAATGGAGAGTGTTTCGGACTCGCCGCGAGACTGATGCGGAACAATTGAGACGGTCACATCAATGTGTGATGTCTTGCGAAGAACCAGCTCAGTTGGAAAACGGGTGCATAGATTACTCTTAACCGGAAAGGATACACCAGAGATAGCTTCTAGAACGGAGCTCTTTCCAGATGACTGGTCCCCACAGACAATAATCTGTGGCAATGAGACATAATGGCTAATGCCTTGGGAACGGAGACCGTCGATGGAGTCTAGTAGATCCAGTTGGTCCTTGGAACATAAGTCTTCCAAAGCATCTGTATGGAAAGCTTTAACAACCATTTTAAACGTTGACAGTACTATTTTACTTGATAATTGGCATGCGTGGGAGAAAAGTCGTAAGACACACCTTGAGCAATACAAAAACGTTGGAGCATTTATGTAAATGTAGGACCCATAGTGAGCAGAGCGTGATCATGTGAAGCGATTAATATGACCAACCAATCCATCGGCTACCCTGCATAAGACATTGGGATTCATGTCTCTTATCTAGCAGTGCTGCAGAATTGGGGCCTAACTTGCTGCCTGTACCCGAAACTTGATTTGAAAACACCGTCTGTCCGTCTTTGCAAACCCTGTATATCTGCAGCGGCATCCTGTACAAGCAATTAGGGGGGGTAACGAAATGAGGGGCTTACAGCAATCGCACGCCCTAACATCGAAAACAAGAGGCAGCCAGTTCCTCTAGGCGAATGACATCTTTGAACTATATCACGCATGCGGTTCTTCTACACTCGTGTTATCTTATGTATGGTGGAATGCCTGTTGCATGATGCGTGGTATAGTTGGGAAGGATGCGCAGCAATGTATCGTGAAATAGGCTATGATTAACAGTGATAACAATAACCTTCGTTTCTACTTGGCAAGCTGATAAGGCGCTTCTACCATCAAATGTGCTAATACTTATCCCGTAGAGTCCTGCTTGGTCGAACTACTACAAGCACGGATATTTTGAGCCACCGAACAGTGTTTTTGTGGGACATGT
This sequence comes from Coleophoma crateriformis, assembly GCA_003369635.1. Taxonomy (NCBI): domain Eukaryota; kingdom Fungi; phylum Ascomycota; class Leotiomycetes; order Helotiales; family Dermateaceae; genus Coleophoma; species Coleophoma crateriformis. Next base: position 212,489 of record PDLN01000020.1, read on the forward strand.
GTTCTCTTCACTCACCCATCCCACACTCTCAAATGTGCGGTCCCTCCAATTACAGTTCTGGGAAAGCATGAAGACTGAACGACTAGGTATTGTAGCAATATGCTGTCAGATTCCAACTGAAAATATTGATTGCGCCTGATCATTTGTAGTGCCGAGTTGGATTTCTCCACACCCTGAAACCAAAAAATGTTTTTTGATACAGTGCACTGGTATTAAAGTAGCTGATGTATTTACAAAGTATCTTGTAATCCAACAATTGGGGTAGAAACCTTGTCCTCCGATATTCTTGCTTAGGTCCTATGTCGCTTTTGGAAATGGTCTCGTGCTTCTTTCTTCCAACACCCCGCCTTCCTCTTCTGAAAGTCATCATTAAGGCAAGCTTTCTCTGGCATTTAGAATCTCTCGGAGTAAAAGTCGGAGCAAACCGCCGGCATACGCATGACTCTTCGGGAAGAATTTGCCACTTTCGATTGTATAGTCCTGGAGTTCTGTGAGACTTGGGAATATCATCACAGATGCTCCTGTTCGTGGGGCATCCACTAGATCCACAAGATTAACATGTGTCTTGCTGATGATCTACCGTATTGTTAGTCTTGGTTTGAGTATATCTAAACATGAGAATGTGGTGTGGCGTAGTTTACCTTGCGACAAGCATTTAAGTCCATAGGAACAGGAGTGATGTTTAGTGCGCGATACAATTTCTTCCATGAGCGCATATTCCTCTCACTTTTGCCATAGATACCATTAAATTGTAAGACCATCGCTGACTTGAACTCTCGCTTTGCCTCGAGCATCTCAGGATCATGTCTACCCCAGTCGAAGTCGTCGCACATGCGATAGAATTCTGACCATATTGGGGCTGATGAATCGTGGCGAAAGGGAGGATGCTGTGCAAAGAAGTCACCAATATGATCCGTAGGTCGTTTTATTTCTTGGCCTTTCCCTTTCGGCTTCTTCCTAGACTGTGTCAAATTTCGAGGGACAGACTGCAATGCCTAAAATCAGCAGTTACACCGAGTGACCGACTGGGAGAAGAGTATATAAAACTGGAAAGCGAAATTGAAGTCGTACCTTATTGTTTTGATCTTTATTAGACTCCTCGTGCGTATATTTGCACTGGGATCCAAATCTACAGGCACCAGACTCAGCGTACTGGAAACAGAATCCGCTTGGTTTGGCTGTTCTCATTGTCAACTGGTCAATAAGAGTGGTCTGTAGGTAGGCGTTCAAAAGGCAAGAAAATCATGCCACAAAAGCTCAAGGTTTGTTCACTACCTCTGTTTAATGTAACGATGGAAAAGGAGATAGCATTGAGAGTGCAGCGCGGAGGAGTTTGCCTCACCTTAACAGACGCACACAACTTACATGATACTTACCCAGGATTAAGTTCTTACCAATAAGTCTTGCTTTTTAGTGGTAATCTTATATTGGCTTGATTGTGAGCAGCTTGGGACGTATACCCCTCACTATTTCCTTTAGCAGCAGCATGTGCAGATGAACAACACATTTTCCAGAACTCTGCATAAAGCAGTCTTATCGCATCGCGTCACCCAATCATCTAAAACCACATGCTGATACAGGAAGCCACTGGGGTGATTACCTCGACGCAGAACATCAGTAATGACTGCGCAAATCGTGTCATAAGCAGATAGTTAGAAGCCAGCGCAATCTGAGGCTTTCGCTACTTATCAACCTATATTTCCCTCGAGATTGATATGATCACGTGTTACCGGGACTACACCTGTTCAGCCTCATGTAAATACTCCTTTGCTTATGTTATATTGACAGAGGTCTATTTGAAACTAATTTTACGTAAGGAACTCTGTATGAATACTCTTTTCGAGGGTACTCTGTTGTTGTCTGTGCCAATACGAGGCAAAAGAGTATCATGTCTATCAAAGAAAAAGCACAATGGTACAGCAAGCAGCAGAGAAGTCCTTCACCACAGCAGAGGCTAAATACTCATTATTTTTGATTTGTAAAAAACCGAATGAACGACTCGGTGATTAAATAGGCTTCATAGGAAACAATATTAAATTGGTCTATTCCGCTATGACCATATTTATTACCCACACGTGTACGTCGTTAATTCAGCAGTGAAGAATTTGAAGTCCATACAATGCAGCCCACCACTGACCTTAATGTCCAGTTTCGCAACCCACAAAGTCAACATATAGATATTACACAAACCTAGTCCAAATCTAGGATAAAATTGACAACAAGCTAAGTGGATACCTTTCAAGAATAAGGGATATCAGTAGGAATAACGATGTGTGTGCAAGTTGGGCACATTTTAATTGTTGGTTTAATCAGATGGGGTGTGTAACTTGTTGGGATGGAGGCGTAGTATGACTTGAAGATTTGTCAGTTGTGGTGAAGTCTGGCATACAGGAACATAGATTACGGGACACATACTGTTGTTGCTGTGACAAAAACGCCAAGAGAATATGTAAGTCCACGAAAGTCCATCTCGCAAATATAGCATGGATACCCAGGGATTGGTGTGTTGTAGATTGGAATAGTCTCCGTAGAACAAGCGCTGGTGATATAACTCGTTACTGTATTTGTTAGACAGAGATTTAGGGAGGAACAGCCGATTTCCTACTAGTGCTTCTGCCCTTGATTGCGCAGAATTCAATGATATCGATGTATATAATGATTTCAACACCAATAATAATGGGATACACCGGATACACCATTGGTGGCGGCGAACTGTCCCATGATTAACGGGATTCATCTTCAATAGGTTGTTGGAATACTGACCTCGAAATGGTAATAATAGTGGTAGAAGCCGGCAAAGATGAGGCACTTTATAAGGATTAGAAATGCAAATCTTTAGCAGCGTGACAAGCGTATGGGACACTAACGTCGTAATGGTCATACTTGTGCTGGAATTCGAAGTTGGGGCGGCGCTGTCTAGGTATTAGCAAGGCAAACAATTTAGCAGGTGAATAGACTCATAGAACACTAACGTCAGTGCAGTAGTAGCAGTGGTGAAATTGTTGAATGGGACACTGTATGAAGATTAACAAGGCAAATATCTAGCAGATAGGTGAATTTATGGGACACCGACGTCAAAGTATTGGGACCTGTGGTGGAGTTCGCGAATGAAGTGGAACTGCCTGGGGATTAGCGAAAAAACTATTCACAAGACAAAGAAACTTATGGGACACTGACATCGGAATTGTGCTTGTTGAGTTAAGAGATGTGGATGACTCAATTCTCGGGAGACAGTTGCCATTGCCATCACTCCTGCCAGACTCGCACTTACAACTAAGAGAACATCCGTCTCCGTTAAGAAGATTGCCATCATCACATTCTTCACCTAGGGTGGGATCGAAACGACCGTCACCACATCCACTGGGAGTAGCGCCACGACTGATGATGTAGGGAACTCCGGCAGTACCGTCACCAAATGTTCGACTACCATCACCAGCCACATCTTGGGCAATAGCAAGGGCCTGGAAGGCATTAATACCAACTGTCGGGTATCTAGTGAAAGCTTCATGAACACTACAGCCCCAGTTAGACAGGTCGGGGTCGCTAAGGGTACCGAGGGCTGGAGAGCTAGCAACGATATGTGCTGTGTCATAGCAGCCTAGATTTCCATGGACACCAAAATCACCAAAATATGATAGATATAATACGGTGTCGTTGTCGATTGTGTCGTAGAGATGAGAAAGTGCGAAGTAGAGGCCCGTGATAGACTTACCCGTGAGATCTTCGCCCGCAGCGGCAAAGCTCACAGCATTATCTATGAGGACTCCGGCACCCTCTGTTCCCAAGTTTTCGTGGTTCGATGGGTCAGTTCCTGATTCCAAAATCAGTTACAGATCAATCTCGGAAATGAAATAAAACAACCTATCAGAATAATGTTTCCAGTCACAGCTGGTCCCCAGACATCCTTGGTATCATCTAGAAAGGCATATAGTGTAGGATCGTCGGTTCCATCAGGGTCAGATATGACAATAGCTTTGTACTGGGCGAAGTCTGCAGTCGTCATTGCCATCCACTCCGTTTCATTCACTACTTTAGCAGTTTGATTTAGGTGGTTTATGACAGAATCGTATTCATCATATAGTAAAGTATCAATGAAAAGATAATCTTCAGCGCAAACGATTCCTAGCAATCCGGTGAAGATTCCGGCAGTAGAGATCTTCATTTTCAAGGTGGCCTTCGTGAGAGTATTGGCTCGAAACCAGGTGTTGACACAAAATCTAGAACGAGTGGTAGATCTTGAAGATATGAGTGGGCTACTAGAGAGTGAAAGGCCCTGGGCAAGATGTGACAATGATAGGAGGGGGTAGCCCTTTTATCATGTGAGGTCGTCCTCAAATTGTGTAGCCGTCATCTTCTCGGCGCCAAGTTGAAGGGTGAATACTGTTATTAATTGTATAACGAGCCATACTCGATACTGCGAAAGTGTTGTTCCTAGTCAATGGCTGTGTGACATACTAGAAACATTTTAGTACAAAGTCTCGCTGAGATATTAGAAACAATTTGGAATCAAGGTTCATCATTGAAGCTTACTCTGGATATTGGAGTAAGGGAGCATTTGCTCTCGCTTAATGCCTTATTGTGCTTAATTCACGTCGCCTTGGGCCTGTCTCTTTCCCATTACTGATAGTATCTCTGGTTTCAATGCTTATTATCACTTTTGCAAAACTTGCCATGGTCGCTAACCATTATGTGCTTCTCTACCTTATGAAACTTACTTTGGGAACACGAAACCAGTCTTACGACGGTTTGATCTTGCTGGAATGCATTCCAAGAGTAAGCCGGCAAGAGACTATCTTAGCGATCAAGGGCTAAGAGCGTTTCAAAACAAACAACTGATAAGAAGACCAAGTTGTTATGGAAATTATCCCACATAATAGCCGGGCAGGCTTGGAACCGGTGTCAATTGTCTCGTGGCCCGTCCCGATGTCTGAGCCGTACCCATGCTGAAACCTATGATTCGCTGAACGTAGGTAATGAAAACCACCGGCTCTACCTTTTTAATCAGATTTTGATGTCAAGTCCCGCTGGGCTTGTACAAGGCACTATTGTCTTGGTGGCCAGCTGCCAAGAGAGACTTATGTGCTTCATCGGACGACTTTTCTGTGGTATGCATACAATACGATCCAAACGTACCCATCGTTAGAGCCCTGTAACGCATCCAAACTGGGAGCTATTGGTTGCATTTGAACTTGTCTTGCGCTATACTAAAGTAATTGGGCGTTGGAATAATTCTCAGTAGTTCCCTTCGCGAAGCAGATGAAAACCGATAGGCTAGACAGTGACCGTATGTCATCGTCTATTATAGCGATACAAAAACTGCTCCTAAATGTTTTTACAGCTTTCTTTAATGATACGCCAGATTTGAAAAGTCTGGCTTATAAGGAATGTTCTTAAGGGGGCTTAGTGTGTAGAAAGTCAGTACATATATTGCAAGAACAAAATTTGGCAGGCGCCTTGTAAATAGTACTTCGTGGATGGAAGTGAAGGATTTGTAGATATTTCAGCTGGTATGGCGGTAGACATGCAGATTATAAAGGAGATCAAATGGGTCTGAACTACAGTTAAAGTGGAAAAGTAAGATATTAGATTCGATGATGCTGAGATAGGTCGTCTTAGGGCACAGAACATTTAAAAAATCCCCACGACCAAGTTTCTCTGCCCAGATTGTAGTTGCTCAGTGGACGGGATGGTTACGTACGGGACGGGATGTTCATCAGATTCTTTAGTAGAATTAGCAGAAGGTTTCAGCCTCGGGGTTCCTGCATCCGTCCTTCCCTCGATCAACATTGTGGCTTTCTCACACCAAAAAGATAAACGGCACTCTGCGATGGCTGGGAAAGTTAAACTTTCGAAATGCTTCCACCACTCTGCTCTTGGGACAGATCTCATGCGCTGTCCGATGCTGGTAATAGGCAAATCTAAGACAGTGAGAAAAGTCCTTGGTAAGACATCCTTTTCGTCACATTCAACTACCTCCCCACTCACAGCTTCCGCCAACATGTCGGTGAGCGTAGTCTGTATGGGTAGCTCTCAAAATGCAAGGGACAAACCACCAAAAAGACAATAACTCACCCTTGCATATTACAGCTGGTCCAATGCCCATATACCGTTTTTGTCACGATGCCATGCCAACTGGTGTCCAAGGACCATACAAAGAGTCATTCTGTGGTATGCCGTTAGTGTCGCTACAAACGCCGCTTGTGTGATATTCAGATTCAGCTCTGTTGTCACACCTTATTTTGACTCGGTTTCTCGATCCCAATAGGCACTTGAGGCGCACTAAATATAGCTCTGCATGGATAACCTCGGACGTTAGGCAAATGGTGGAAGCAGACTTCTTTTGACCAGAAATAGTCAGTTTGTTGGTGCGTCAGGCTCAAAATATAGGACATGCTTGAAGATTGGTTTGATCTTGAAGCTAGGCTGTAAAGACCTATGTTTCCTGCGTAGCAAATTCTCGCAGCGGAACGCGGTGAGGGCCTGGATTATTTTTGGTATGCAGAACAGGACTTTATCGGTAAACTGGTATCGTGATCGCAATTTTCTGGCCTTGTATACTACGGTCCCAGAAGCCCCCCAAAGTTACGAAAGTCCCTCCTGGTAGCGAGTCATGAAGGTTTATATTTGATTGGTGCTTGTAGCGGAAAAGGTGGCGCAGGAGTCTACTCAACCTAGTAACATTCTATGCATACGGTGGGACGCAAACATGCAGGAAGCATCTAAGCATACTGCATGCTGCATCTACGATTAGGCACGTCCAAACAACAGCCCTCCCGCTTTTAGGCTTTAGCGTGCTGGTTTGATCTGAACTCTGTGGAACTTCTCGAACCGTCAATCTGCTTGTCAATCATCTCTAAGACTAGATCTTTGGAGGAACAGATGGTCCTTGCAAGCTGGAAGATTCAACACTGGCTGGCTATTTCGGAAATCAATCTATCTTGACCATGTCTCCGCTACCGACTCGTCAATTCGCTGGTGTTACCATTCCGGATACCCCGCTTATCACCAAGGCTCTCGAATACACCAAGGCACACTCAACTGAATTTGCATTCAATCATGTGCAGCGATCCATGCTTTTCGGCTTTATTATCGCATCCAAGATCTCGACTCTCTCTGACCGAGACCTAGAAGTCCACGCTCTGGCCGCCTTAATGCATGATCTTGGTTGGGATCCGACTGGAGAACTGGTGTCAAAGGACAAACGTTTCGAAGTGGATGGTGCAAATGCTGCTAGAGACTTCCTGCGCAAGGAAGCAACAGACTGGGACAAGCATCGGCTACAGTAAGATGGTTCAAGCTAAGCCCTTCCCTTCTTTCCTTTCATATACCGTGATCGGCACACTCGTGCCAACAGTGCGCTAATTATGATATCGCGCAGATTGGTTTGGGATGCTATCGCCCTTCATACCACCGGAACCATCGTCTTCCACAAAGAGCCCGAGGTACAGGCAGTGGCTCATGGAATCTGGGCTGATATTCAGGGCCCTGACCAAGTGGCAAGCAATCTGTTGACCTGGGATGAATACAACGCTGTCGTCGCCGAATTACCTCGTCTTGGCTTGATGAAGGGTATGAAGAAACTGGTGTGTCACTTCTGCGAAACAAAGCCAGCTACGACGATTGACAACACTGTCGGTGAGTGGGGAGACAAATTTGTAGCGGGTTATGACCGATCGGGGAAGTTGACTTCGGATTACATGCTGGCGTCCGAATTGGATGGGAAAAGTCTTTTAGACGACCCGAATTGAGAGAACCCTAGACGGTTGTAGGGTCTCTCCTCATTCTATATTGTGGGAGATATGTATCTGAAACAAATTTCCACGTGTGAAGTCATAGCTACTTGTTTGCTTGTGAAGCTTTATCTTTTATGCTAAGTCTGTCTTCGCGGGTGATAGTTGGTAGCGTTGAAAATCCATCAAAACTCGCTGTGAAAGTTGATTAGATATCTCCCCTCTGGCGGAATTACCTCCAACAAATGCTCACCCACCAATTCATATCAGAGTATCGCAAAAGATTGCAATAATGCTAGCATTCTGGGTTGACAGCGTACGTAATAGTAGTCATCGAGACAACCTACATAAATTAAGGTTATAGTTTAAAAGCTCTGACGTATCTGGCTTGAAGAGTTGTGGCCGATGGTAAAGCAGTGTGGCCGATCTCATGCAATCGTACGGCTCAACGACTTTCCTCGGTGACAGTCTTACGGCCCTTCTCGATGGCCTATTATTCAAGTTGTAAACTTAAGCCCCGAGACCCAGGCGAGCTGGGAAATAAAGGTAGCCGTGTTCAGAAGGCGAGTGCCATCCTCTCCATAATGACTCCAGCTCCACACTGGTACAAATCCAAGTGAAGACCCGACCAAACAGGATACATGACTGTCTGAAAAGTGTGTCAAGTTACTCCAAAACTGGTAAATTCTCGTTCAAACTTTCTCATACATATTAATGTTGACTTGTGGAGATTACCTGAATATAATTTTATCCAGTCAATGCCTAGACTATTTCACACCATGTCGTTAGAAGCTAGAAGAGGTTACAGGAAGTAAACTCCCTTCATTAACAATATAAAGGAACCAGTAGTTATGTTAATTATAATCAAGCACTAGGTGTTGTGCCAAGACGAACATGCAGGAAGCCTTTTTGTTATGCTAAAAAGTATAATCACTCCGGCGGCATTCTATAGAACGGCACAGTATCACGTCTCACATATCCAGTGGATGAGACCGTCATGATACAACTTTGAATTAAACGCTTTTTATTATCACGCAGAAGGGGATTATGTACCACTATGTCCCTGATTCTATGCAGAATCTGCATCTTGCACCTTTATAGATATGTTGGGTAGCATCCAATGGCAAGTATTCCATCCTGATGCTATGTCAACAAAAAAGAAGAAAGTACCGCTGAGTATACACTTACGAAATTCACTTCGCAACATGCGGGCTGTGCAGTGCAAGTACTTTCAGGGGTTACTAGAGATTGTGAGCATGTAGAACAGATCAAACCATGGAGCAGACCACACTAGTTGTACACCCTAGTCCTATGCTAGTACCGGGTACAACGGATAACCCCGGTACGTTGAGCTCTTCCAATAATGGCCCAATAATAGCTGTAGTGGCAGCTTCGAGAGCATCACAGCAAACTGGGAAGTTGTAAGGACATTCTAATATCAATATGTCGTCTATTTGTGGAGACGGTGCCGCATAAACGAATAGTGGCGCAATCAGAAGCGCGAGAGAACAGGTGACCTTCATTACTGGTTTGAATAGTGCGCAGGTTCAATATTGCTGGATTGATGAAGGAATGAAACAGAATAAAAAAGTACTGAAGGTGTTCATCCATAAGAGATAAGATATACAATGGTATGGTTGAAGATGTGAGCCATTACAGTGGAATGTGATAGGACAATCCTTACCTCGGGATTACGACGCTGGCTCGTATTCTTACGCACATCAATGCCGACCAAACAAAACAAAAGTCAATTCATACCTATGGCTTTATCTGACCTGATCACTGACTCTGCAGAGCGGAAATTATAAAGCTTGTTCGAAATTGGCAAAACTCTAACTACTTTTAGTATAATACAGCTATGGGGTCGCGAGCACATCGCCCAGCCAGAAGCGAGGTGGCATCGGTCTTGTGGGACCTAGATTCCTAGGAACACCTGATCTGAGGCGAGAATGAGGTTAAAGCAACGCAGGGAGATATAGTACGGTCTAGTAATCTCTTTTATCCCATCCTTTGAGGGCTTGGTAGTCACGGATACTTGGAACTGTGAGGAAGATGTCAGGAGCTACAACAAGGAGCTCGCTGTCGACCTCATCCCTCAAACTTCCTGATGCAGGGGCATGAAAGCTGTGACTAATCGAGGGTAGTGTACTAGGAACTATTTACTCCTAGAAATAAAAATACACCAATACTCGAAGTCAGTGCCCCGCCCATGGCCAGATTTTGTACAAATGAAGAATGGCAATACCTTTCCTGCAACCGTCCCTATGTTGATGCAACTTTTACGCCTTCCCTGAAGCCTTTACATCCGTTGTAGACGTCGAGATAATCGAAATCATGCGAATTCTGAACCTTCCGACCAATCCCAAAATCTCAGCTTAATCCAGTGGGGGCGCCTATGGATAGCATGCTCTGAGCGAATGCACTTTAGAACTTGCTAACTACGGTCATGACATCAAGTCCATGCCTAATTTGAGAGGTTGATTTTTAATCACCGTCATCCTCATCAGGCAGCACAAGCTGAAGGTTTTGGGTAATCAGCCAGGAAGTGCACACACAAAGACTGTTACCAAAAGTGGAGATTTGGAGTCATTTTCATTTTGCAGAGATGGCTGGAGCTAGTAGAACTGCAAAGCACCGTGCTCCTGTATGTGGCGGCCGAGGCGACGTAAAGCTTTTCAACAGGCCGTTACTTATCGAGGATGGAAGCGCCGTCACATATAACAGTTAGTGCCGCATAGAATAATTCTTTTTGAATTCAAGCGAGAAAACCCCGGTGAGAAAAAGCAAATGAATGAGGCCATTCTGAAGCCGGTGGGTCCCAGCGCTGGGAAGCACGTATACGTGCAAGGTGGGGTGAAATATGCAGCATGCCTTCAGTTGCATGCACGATGTTAGCGGGCCGCTGGGCTAGACATGCTTTGCCAAGCGATTTAGCAGATAGTACACGCAGCAGTGTGCTGGTACTGCAGATGGTTCACCCCAGGGCCCACCTCGCGTTCACTTTTGCTTTTTGACTATGTTCAGAGCCCGGCAATTGTTACAACTCAGCCGGTAAGGAAGCAGTATAGAGACTACCCATGAGGCTTGAACTACCGTTTCGCCGCTGGGGCGGTAGCGCCACTGTATCAATACTTGTTCCGCATGAGACCTGTTACAGATGGCCTTGATAATGAAGCTGTGCAGCCAACCTAAGTAACTATACCACTCTTTGAAGTCGACAGCAAACATGGCATTGAAGTTCAGCGGAGAAGGAGAATCTGCGTTTTGCCGAGGCATACGACTCGATCTATCTCACGCGAAGACTAGGTCGACCGGAAATCCAAACGCCAAGCGCTCAGATACTCACAAACTAGTGGCTGGGTAATTGCTCCCTCGCAACGGTCCGATGCGTTTGTTGTATGAAGACTCTCTTCACTGGCGACGCGTAACATTCCCCGGCTATGCACTCTTTCTACCAATATAAGACTACCGAGCTAGGAACTACGCAAATTCGTCTCAGGCCAAGACAGGAGTCCCCGAATGCGAGCGAGCGTCTCTCTTTTCACAGCCACGTTTCCTCCGTCGTCAATATCTGCCCTGCAACAAAGGCCTCACCTCCGAGTCGTATCGACTGGTTTTATCTCTGCGATCTAATGTGCACTTTGAGACCCACGCTCTATTCTACTATTCCATACCATACGTGGGTCTTGAATCTCAGCTCTGTTGTGTTTTCATGCGAGCAAGACGAAATACGGGAAGCGAACGCTAAAAGAAGCAGAAGAAGCAGCCGATGCCCTACATTCTGGATGAATTGATTCTTCCAAATCATGAACATGATACACTTATGGAAACAAGCTGTGTACCGCAAAAACAACACTTGTGATTCGCTGGGGCAAGGTGGGTGGGTGGGTAGGATGGCATATTCGGCCGGTGGTGGATTAGAATAGAGTGCTACGTACTGGCCCGATCCAGAAGCAAGCAGCAAGGACGACCCTGATCAGGGGTTTTAACGCGGGACGATGGAGTTCTAGATTGCATCTTTGGAAACAGTCTCGTATTTTGCAATGGCTGTATTTAAGCAGCTAAACTTAATCGAAAGTTCTTTGCAAGGAGATGCTACTTTAAAAGTGTGGAATGCTAGCTTGCAAGTCATCTCCGTGCCGTGGCTGAACATGGCATAACTAGTATTTCTCCTTCTTTTCCGATGGTGGCACGATCTCATCACAATACGAACTGTTCTATTGCTTTGGAACCTGATCAGTCATGTTCAACGCGGGGGGCTGGTTGTATTGCCCGAGACAGCCACGTCCAATGATCTCCAGGCATTATCCATGTGACGTCCAATTCACTTCATTCAAGGAAGGAGGCTTTCAACGACGTTGTGTTTCCTTGGTATCCATGTGGAGGTCGAACGCCACTGTGGATTGACACTGGTGCGGTGGGTTTAGTGCTGCCAGATTAGACTATCGACCGGCCAGTGTACCAGCCCGGCAGAAGCTGCAGGGTCTGCAGGCTCTGGCAAAAGAACCGATGCAGGCCCTGCCATGTCGGGTGCGGCAGAGCACTATCTGTCGGAGCCTAAGCAAATGCGAAGGTCGGTACTCCGAAAGCCATGCCGCCACCACCACCCGGTAATAATAACTTGATTCACGGCTCGCTAGCCTGCCACTCCGGTGCCTGCCCAACCAGAGTCCCGCTGGATGTCCTCCGCGTATGCTTTTGGATCCCCCGCGCAGGCTCCTTGGGTAGCCCTGACGACGATTGTGATCGAAGCATTTTACGATGCATTGAATTCAGCCTGCGATCATCGATCGCCTTGGCCAGCCTCGGGCCAAGAGGGGCATTACACTTGCCATGGATTTGAAGGGCGACAGGGGAAAGCAGATGCATCTTGTTACTATCAATGTTGCATTGCCAATAGCACTTCTTTGTATTCATCTGCCAAGCGCAGGCCCAGGTCTAGCATGACTGCTAGGGAAGTCGTGGGCGAGAATGGAATCGTCGCTCCCTGTTATACTTACTCGGTACTGTTGTACGATCGTGATGGAATGGTCGTGGTTCTTCGACATGCCAGACCTGCTTGGCAACGACGAAAGCTCTTCGGCTCTTGAATATGGGCCTTGCGCAGTGCTGATGCCCCCGCCCGTGTTACTCTTCCCACTTGGTTCGGCGGTGGAAAAGCCTGAGACCTTCATTGCGCGGAGCAGTGGACGCAATGTCATGACCGAGGCTGCTATGATTCCAATACCAGGCTCTGCAATCGTCCAAAGCATAGTGTCGGTTGCCGTGTCTGGAACGTAGGAGGCATTAGCACAAGTAGACTAGGGAAAGGAGGAGCTGGGAGAAAGGTGTAACTCACATAGAATATCATCAAAGTTGGCCACGTTCGCAAGGTATACAAGGCGGACAAGAGTTGCGACGCTAGCACTACGTAGAATACATCAGTAAATCCATGCCGATGGTGAAGAGCCAAACTTACAAAATACCCAGCGCCAGGATAACCATGACCGAGAATTTTGTTTGCGTATTCATCTTGACCTTCCATATCATGGGAATTGGTATGAGGGCATAGAGCCAGTCGCTGAGCACGGCTAAGATGGAGAAAGCGTAGGCGGCGCTCACATAACTCGATCCCGACACGCATTTAGCCCCAATTGTAATGTCCCATTGTCCCTGCACCGGCGTGCACTGGAAGACATTGTACAAGAAGATGGCCGTGGTCCAGGTTACGACAATGCCGATGCTGACCCGGAGGATCCAGATATAACGACTACTGACGGCGATTCGCAGCAGGAAAATGGCGATGCTCACTTTGAGAAAGGCCATGTCGGCAATGTATACGATCGTGGCAAGCGCTTGATACTGCACCGCGGCTTAGCATCCATCCATCCATTGGAAAAGTCTGTAGAATGCTCGAGACGAACCTTCAGCGCCAGAATTTCCTTCTTCAATGGCAACGCCTGGTTATGCATTCCAAGCCCATATTGTACGCCCACAAATATAAAACTCGTCATCACCGTAAACCCCGACTAAGTAAATAAAGGTGGTCAATAAAAGTCGGATATGCCTATCACCACACCTATGGCGCTTAAAAAGGACGAATGGAGGAGGCCAAACTTACAGTCGCCACGAGGATAAACCAATCATCCAGCTTGAACTCTCTAATAAGCAGCAGTCGCACATAGCATCGGAGGCTGACAGCGATCCAAACCAAGACCGTGAACGCTATCGAGACGGTCACGAGCTGTGACCCGCGGTTGGCAGTAAGATCGTCCATGATGGAGCATCCATAGACAGCAGATGGCAGCGTCGAGATAGAAACCGGACGGCAGATAGGTCGACAACGCGAATAATGCGCAGCACGGGCAGCAGGACTATAAAATCCGGGGACTAAGTCTTTCGGCAGCAGGCGAGCAAGCGTGCGTGGGCGGCGCAGGCGGGCTTTTTCAGTGCTCCATGGCCCACCCCGAGCAGGCCACTGGAACGAGAGACACTTATACCAGAGATGATATGACCTCCCGCAGGACAGAAATTACATACCACCATAAACAATGGCAGTCGACAGGAGCAGACTGCATATTCAGGGCAGGACCCACGCTTGGGCCTTTTTCCCGGAAGCTGGACCGTAAGGACACGGCACTGAGCGCGACAGAAAGGGCGAAGCTTCTACCTACCACGCCTTTACATCGGGGTTCTCAGATCGGATGGTGCCGTATGACCATCCCCCACCCCCGGTTTATGCCAGCGTCTGGGATTGCCCGCAGCACGTTCAGAAGGGATCAAGTGTTATACACGAGCTGGCTCACGGGTGGCGTTGCGCGCACTGGGATCAGGCTAGCAAGCACAGCGTCCCGGATGGGATCGACGACCGAACCGAATCATCCGTTCTGATGTGACGGACGGGATGTGGGCGGCGAGCGGAGAACCTCAACACAGCGCGCATCCGTGCCTGCATGCAGGTTGGTGTATGTACCGTCGACTCGATCCGTTGCACGATCAGCGTCGGGACGGAGACCGTTCCTCAAACTTGTAACGAGGCAGAACGTGGGGAGACGCAGCAGTCAAGTCACGTCAAACGAAGTGACCGCGACATGCCCGAGAAGTGACAGAAAGGTGCCCATTTCCGGGTGGCTTGATTCGCGCGCTGTACTGTGTCACTATCCACCACCTACCCCGGCCCAATTCTGCTGCCAGGGGGCGGCGTCTGGTGTGACAAGTCCACCTCAGCCCGCGTAAGTAGCTGCAATCTAATCTCGAATAGTAGTATACTTCCGCTATGTACTAATCTACTCTCTTAATGCACAGGAAAATATTGTCGCCGACCTGTGTCATATCACCTTCCACTTCTGACGCCGTTTTTCCTTTTGCTTGCCCCAATCGCTCACCGGGCGCATAGTGACTTCCCAGTATTCATCATCCGCTGGTGCACGTGCTTATCATGGTCGCTCAGCCTCGGTAGGTATGAACGGTTGCAATAAGTGTTGCGGTCGTGCATTCAGCCTGATGGATGCTCGCAAGTCACGAACGATGCAATGCCCTGCAGCTGTAGGAGCAGGTACACTGGTCGGAAGAATATTCAACGGCCATGCGCATGATCAAACACGAATGCCGGCTGTTCAGGGCAGGTGGGAAGCTGCAAACGGAGATAATGCAAGGTACTGCAGGTGTCTCTTGGCTCTTGGAATCATCTCACTGAACACTTGATGCATGTGATACACTACGACCATAATATTATAATGAATTAGTCTAAGACGTCTATATACGTGGGAAGGGAAAGATTGGACGACTTTTCAAGAAAGTCTTCTTGACTCAACGAAGTCGACGACATCAAACAAGCTCCTCTTATAATATTGATCAAGGGTTGATGTTGTTCGGTCCACATACTGCAGACCGAACTGAAATTCATAGGATCCCCACTCCCAGTTGTCAGCACTAGCCCACATGATCACACCCTTGACATTAACGCCATCTTCCCAGATGGCCTTGAGCACCTCGGTCAAGTAGCTCAAGTAGTAGTGCGACCTCTCCACATCGTATTGCTGTGAAGTGATGCCCACAAAGTCGGTAGTGCCTGGACCGTACAGAGAAATGCCGAGTTCGGTCACCATGACCGGGACCTGGTACGTGTTCCAGAGGTAGTTCAGTGCGGTCCGGAGATAGGTTGGCTCCGTATACACGGCGTCGTTGTTATCGTACCCCACGTTCCAACCGTTCACGGTTTCATAGACAGGGTAGACACAGTAGGGCCAGTAAGGGTTGCTGGTGGTGTCATTGTTCAGGCCACAGGCCTGGTAATCATCCACGACTGGAATGATAACAGGAATTGAATACACGTCCACGCCGATGAAATCTAAGTCCTGATTAGAATAAAACCCGAGAAGAGCGATAAGACCGACACTTACCAACAGTTCCACCGACATAGGCTAAATCGTCGGTAGACAAAGGAATGTAATCCTGCAGAGTGTACTTGAAAGCATCCGGATAATCTTGGCCCAGGGCCAGGGGATACAAGTAATCCGAAAGAAGAATCTCGTTGTAGTGTTCGGTGGCAGCAACATGGGTTGGGTCGGTAGGGTCCTGAGGCACACCCGGGGTGACCGCCATCTTGATGGTGATCTCGCCCGTACCGTTGATTTCGTTGTGGTAGAAATGATAGAGATCGGCATGTGACATAATCACATTGTAGAAACTAGGTCCGGTAACAATGCCAGTTTGGGGTTCATTGATAGTCACCCAGATGGGCACTCGGTCCGAATAGTGCGTCATGACAATCTTTCCGTAGTTCACCAAGGCCTCGCGGAAAGTCGAGTTCTGGGCGCCGAAATTGAAGTTTCCCAGCAGGTATCCTGAGTCGGAAGTGGCCATCGGGTCGAGACCCGTAAGGACCAACGGTGTATCCCAGTGAAAGATAGTGGCCATGGGGATCATGCCCTTCTCCAGAATATGGTTGATCAAGTCATCGTAGTGCTGGATGCCCTGGGCATTGACGGGAGTTCCCGGCAAGCCAAAGGGCAAGATTCGGGTCCATGATATACTGAATGAGTAGTACTTTACCCCGATTGCGGCAAGGCGATCGATGTCCTGCTTGTACAGGTAGTAACTCTCGGTGGCGACGAAGTTGTTGGAGAGCTGAGAGTCGTTCAGGCCGCTGGTAAAGGCCGGAATGGGGATTTGACCGGCACGTTCTGAGATGGCCGGGCCACGACCTTCATCAGCAACGGCACCCTCAATCTGGGCCGCGGAACCCGCAACGCCGAACACAAAGTCCTTGGGAACGGGCAAGCAGTCGGTCGGGCCAAAGTAGAGAGGCGGAGGGAGGATGAGCGAGGAGGTTGGCACTGCTGTGGGGGAGACGGTAGTCGAGTAGGCGCCACGACTAAAGCTGCTCAGCGCCGCCCATTCCCACAGCGACGAGAACGCGGCTGGACCATAGGGATCGTTCGAGCTTGGCGCCGTAGTGGTTGCCGCTGCACTCGGGTCCCAGTTTCCCCAGGTTGTGGTCGAGATGTTGTTGAGAAGGCTGCTGATGGCCGAATAAGCCGGAGCGTAGGTGGGCGCGGGCGTGGTTGATTGGACCGCCGTGGCGGTCCTCACAGTCTCGGTCTGAGTGTAGCTGAAGTTGCTGTGATAGAAAGTCGGCGTGGCTGCATACGTGGTGACTGCCACTGCCGATGTGCACCATGGACGGGGCGACGAGCCATTGGAGGAGATGTAGACCTGCTGTGCGGCGGCGGGCAGCAGCAGCGGGAGGAGGGAGAAAAGGGAGGCCTTCATTGTAAGCGAAGGGGCGTGAGCAACGCTTCAACACGCTGCAGAACGGGAGATCTTGTGACGGTCGCAACCGGAGACGACTGGAGCCCAACTTGCGTCGGCCGTCTGCATTTTCTTATATGTCTGCTGAAGCCGTAGCGCTATGCCCCGACGGGCGGACGAGTTGGCATGGGGTCGCGCACGACGAAAGTCACTCAGTGACTATCGCCAGATCCTTGCCACGGCTCGGTGGGGTTCAGATTACACGAAATTGCACTGGTCAGGAACGGAAGGCTACCGGACTGCAGAGCCATTCACTTCAGTACACTGGCCCGACGGATCTTCTATAAATGGGCCGGCGGGGTACGGGTCCCTTGAGCAACATCGCGGACTATCCTGTTCGATATTATAGTCAAATCATCCAGTGGCCCCCACCCCTGCTTTGCCCAGGCAAGAAGGTCGAGGTCTGAGTTCACGATAGTCCAAAATAGTCTCGAACCATGCCATGCTCTTCTGCGCCCCTTTCTTTCGCCAGGGTAAGACTGGCGTGGCTGGGCCCAAAGACGGCAATTATCAATAAAGTTGAATTTCATGCCTTTAAATCATCATAGCGATTGTCTCGGGGCCGGTGTCTCCTATGCAGCGCTTGGGCGCTTATTCTCAAAGTACTATGATCTTCTGGTGTAGCCTCTCCGAGCTCGACTAGGTAAGGTCATCGAAAAGCAATCGTTCGAAGAGCACCCTTTAGAACCTTGCCCACTTGACGATCATCGTTAGTGCTTCGCATCCCTACCAGTGGTGCCTATCCACCCGGCGGGTGCTGCGAGATGTTATTGAAAGGGCATATAATCTGCTTACTCTGTCTGCATGTCCGCCATAATTGGGCGCGCTATCACCTCGACCTGCGATAGTACGCCGACACAGAGATACGTATGCTTAGTATCTTGGAGAAATTCTTGTGCAGAGCTCTTTTGTACAATGTAGATTGGGACGGGCCTCGGAAATGCTGCCGGCATTTGGCCCCTTGGCAAGGTCATATCCGCCAGAGACTGACCAGAGACTGAAATCCAATTAATAAACTTGTAAAGCCGAAGTTTACACCATGATCATTCACCTGTGGCCCTTCCACTAGACCTGGCTGTTGACTGTGTAGTTTGGCTTTCTATACTTTCTCCAATTACAAATATTTCATGCAATTGCGACATTCCGAAGAAAACATAAAGTACGTAACTACAGATTTAACATAGGATCAATCAATGCCTTCATGCCACGCGCCCGGACTGATAACAAGTTTGACTTTCTGATCTTAATGCTGTCATCTCCATTGATAGACACTAGAGGATGATGACGGTGAAATTAAATGTACCAACTCAATGGTCAGTATTGGTCTTCAAAGGTACTGATTTATTTTGCATTTTCCGCATTACCTCCGATCAAATATAGCCACGTTGCTCACACCCAGTATCTGCTCTGAATAAAGAAAATCCAAAAATATAGCAGAACCAAACGAGCGCAAACTAGATATCTACGAGCCCAAAGGTAAGGATTATGTAGAAACAAATGATGATCTTTATGGATTTATGGCTACAATTTGCGTCCTGGAAAGAAAATCTCCACAAGGTTTAATGTCCACAACCGCTATGACACCCCCCCCCTTTAATTATTCACTCGTTATTTCGCGAAGCATTAATATTCTTTAAGATGGAGAGACAACAAGAAGCACAGTTAGAAACCAAATAGCAAAAGAAGATACGATCAAATTGCTCTGATAACCACCAAATGACCCTGTTACGGAGATCACCAGAAAGCGGCGACGACAAGGGCGAGCGACAGATTGCTCCGCGGTAACATGTAAATCGCAACTATCATCCCCACAGCAGTATCCCACCCCTCGACACGAACCGGGGAACGAGCATATCCATGGCAACTCACATCACCCCCCTAGTAAAAGTCCATCCTCTCTGCTCCACCTCTGAACTGTCCGCGAAAAGGGTTCTGCGCTCAGGAAGGTCACTGCCAAGAGCGATCGTCGCAATGAGGCTTCAAAGCGAGCACAGGTCGATCCTCCGACGATTGTAACAACAGTGATGCGAGCACCAACCATCACTCGGCCTGAACACAACACCCGACCGGGCCCGCCAGGCGCATCCCGAACCTGGATGAAAGATCATGTTGGGGCCTGTGCAAGACCAGGGCTGCGATTCCTTCTGAATCTTATGCTTGATCTTCCGACTCCATTGTATCCACTGATTGCGCTGGTGTAGGGTAATTTAACCATGTCAATTCAATCTCGAAACATTTTGTGGGTATCGAGAGCTGGAGGCGATCATCGTCGTCTTTTAAGATGTACGTGTCTTGCTTATTTCTGCACTTTTTGTGAAGCACCATGATATGTGAGAAAACACGAAGTCTTATTGTCCATGTATGTCGAAATGACTTGTGATTTTCTCAATCATAGAGCAGCTCTACACAGCTATGTCACATGCAGGTAGAACTGCCCACCTAGGATGTTGAACATAAGATGCTTCATCATCGGCATTCAAAGTCTGGCCGCCGCATCAGAAGAGGTTTAAATATACACAAGTACCGAATACTAAATACCTCGGAGATTGCAAGAATTGCAATGGCAGCTAGAGTGGTATTTCTTGAGGACTCTCGGGGATCATTCAACCTATTTTGGACCATTCGGATAATTTGCCCGCGTATCAGCAGAAGTTGCGGGTCAAACTGACCATCATGGGGATTGGTATGCATGATTGAATCAGTCCTTGTGATAAGTCCTGAATATAATGCCGTGGCTTGTAATATAAGGGGGTCAGAAGAGGCATAGAATAGCCATTGCGGGAAGCAAATCAACGGTCTAGGTTGCTGAACAGGCCGTTCATTGCTTTCAGAGCCTTTTCGTCTAAGGAAATTTCCTCTTGTTGCGGCGGAAGGTACGACTCCATCCTCTGATACGAGAAAGGTGAAACGGGACGGACTTCCCTTCTGATTATTTATACGATCGGCGGGATTTCTTGACGTGGCTGCGAATACGAGTTGCTTCCAGCCTGTTCACTGATCGTCGCCCGCCGGTCTCTTGAATGAATTCGAACTTCTATCTTTGATCAGTACCAGGTATCATCATTACCCCAAGAAGGCTCTGAGGTACCGGATCTTTCGCTGGCACGTTGATTTTAGCTGGTGTTCTTGGTATAGAAATCACGTCTGGAAGGCCCCGTACCTCTCCCACGCGGCTCATCTTGGCTGACATCCACCCAAATCAACTGGTTAGTATCTTTTGTGCTGCTCTTGGCCATAGTGAAGACATGCGAGCATCTTTCTGAGAGATATCGCAATGTATGGGTGCAAAATGTGTAGCCAAGAAGATAAGATAAGGTAAGCACTAGGATTGAATATCGCTTACGAATCCCGCTTTACATAGGCACCAGTTTTGAGTTAAACTTGTCTTCTACGTAATTAGCAAGAATCAAGAAAGTAAGGCCAGCAGAAACGTGGAGACGTTTTATATCCAAGCCGATTCGCAAGTTTGGTTAGATAGACCCCGGCCCTCATTATTCTCACGCAGCGTAGAGATTAAAGATCATGGCGAGGGTTGCTAGGGTTGATAGTTCGAATGGCTTACTTGAGTTTCAGGAGACTGCGACTTCCAAGTAGATTACAAATTATCTCAGATACAAAGTAAGAAAGTCTTGTAATAGTAACTCACAATGTTTCTAATAAGAAGAACATTTGTAATTTTGCATGTTTGTGCCTAACCTGGAAATCTATAATACTATTGAATAGACAGGTGTCTGATCCTACTTCGACGGATTGAGTAACGTCATGACCGCTAGCATTGTGAGAACCCCAAAATGTGAACACCACCACAACAGCACCTCCTGGCAGGCACGAAACAAGTCAAGAGCTAGAAGAAAATCGAGCCGAGCGAAGGCTACTACGGCGTCTACACTAAGACATACTAAATCAGCACCATATTCGGGTTGGTTGCCCCACATGCCTAGCTCTCAAATCCATCTTAACCCGGAATCGTATGTATCGTCTTATTCAGATTTGACTCTCGTAGTACAATTGTTTTGCTCCCGCTCCTGTGAGCTAGATTTTCTGACCGTGAAGCCTTTCTTTGCAGCATTGGTATTCTTGGCGAGACTTTGGTGACTGTCAATTGTCGTTGGCGCTGCCACAATCGACGGATACGTGAGGCGATCCAACCGAATGCGCTCAGGTTGTTTCCGCAAGCGGTTGTGCTACACATATAGATACTAACCCCCACCCCTCCCCTTGCATGGGGAATTCCTTACCCATGTGTACATATTTACTAAGCTTTTCAACCGTGAAACGTTTAGGCCTCTCGCTCGTCCAATGCTCTACACAGTGCACGAAAGGAATCACTTCCGGCTCCCCGAACGTGGAAACAAGGGCCGATGCTGGCAGCGGCTCTTTAGAGCCCGGACATCATGACCCTGGGATCGGGCGATTATGCGGTGGTAAGCTACACCCGGTGAGTAGAATCTTTGCACGCGCTTACCCACGACAGGCCTGTGAATGGGCGTTTACCTCTGCAGCTATTGTCGTCGTGGCTCTTCGGATCTCCGTACGGCTGCTTCACCACCGAAGGCCGCTCAACCAGTCCGATATTTGGGTGCTTATTGGGTTGCTATTGAACATAGTGCTGGTAGTATTATACACGTGGGCATCTCGTCTTGGTGGTACAGACCCTGCGAACCACGTCATTACCGAGCAAGCCCAGATTCTATTGTTGAAGGTACGCTGATTCGGCATATGTTGTACTCACTTAACTGCGACCTGGTGATATGCTTGGATATGACTGACGGCATGGCTTTCAGATCGCGTATGCCAGCGGCGCTATTTGGGACATCGGACTATACATGCCCAAGTTTAGCTTACTTGCTCTCTACTATGACGTGATCCTTATCGTGTTCCGCAAGCTGAGGATAGCTCTTCATGTCATCACAGGATTCATAGTCTCAGCAGCGCTGGTAACCATCTGCGTCGATCTGTTCTGGTGCCCGCATATCCCATCCAACTGGTAGGGAACCGTATTCTAAGCTGTAGCCTGTTTTATAAAGCTCATAAATATTCCCGGGATTCGGCTTACTTGTAGTTGTAGGAGCCTCGGGCCTGATATGTGCACTTTTTGGACAAGTCCGCAAGACATCAATATAATTTGGAGTCTGAATCTCACGTCGGACCTTTTGGGTACGATCCTCCTCACTACTGCAATCATGGAACAAGATGATCGTCTGGCTAATCTAAATGATCCGTAACTGTAGTCTTTATACTGCCATTCTTTCTCCTTCACAATCTCAGTCTCTCACATGGCCAATTTGCTGGGCTAGTAGCAACCTTCCTCCTTGGCGCCATTACTATCGCCTGCTGCATAACGCGCTTTGTTCTCTTGGTGAGATTTCTTCTCACTGATTACAGACCAATTTGTATGCCACCCCGAATCCCCTTCACACATTAATTCACTAACCCATGCTTATCTTACCATGTAGATATCATCTACAACATCGAGTTTACCGTATCGCTCATCGTTGTCAGCATTCCCATTCTCCGCCCCTTGGTCTGCCATTGGTTTCGTCATATCAATCGTTCGCACAGCAACAAACGCTCCGACAGCTCAGATTCGTCACTTGTGGAATGGCCGTTCCGCCAAAAGACATCGCATCCGGCCAGGAACGAGTTTCTATCACCAGGGTCGTGATCTCGCATGGCAATTTCGTGGGCAGTAGATTAGGATAAAAGCTGCGGAAAGGTTTTTTGCTGGGCTCTCTAAGGGCAGAGTCAACGGTAACAGGTATGACGAAGATAGGAGAAGAATCAATATCTCTTGAACATTTAATGACGAGATCTAGATATTTGGCAGACGGGTCTGAGGCGCATACTCTTGGTCTTCCACTGTAAGTATGCTGCACACTTCGGACGCGGACTTATTGCAAGCTTAGTTCTTACTTGCCAGCCTAAGTTTGTATATGAATACTTCTAGTAGAATCATAACCCGGTATTAAAGATGTCTGGCCGCTGTACAAAAATCCAACCTTCAAAAAGATAAGGATAGAGTAGGATATGTGTACAATAGCCGCCAAACTCGCCTTCAGGTCTTCACATAAAGAACTTAACCCAAGGAACGACTCGACTTTATTATCCCGCAGATATCTCCTGATACGGTGGATGGATGGTGGAAGCTGCTCGTAAACCCCCTCCGACGTGCACACCATTTTCAGACATTTTCCCAATCATAATTTGGCAGCTTCCAGCTAATCCCCGAATCACCTTGGAAAAACTTATATACCTTCGACCTGCTCACCAACCACAACAGAATGTCTCTCAGCCAAAGGCCCCAAGCCGTCTGTGGGAATGCAATCTGTGGAAACCCAGGTGGCAATTCCTCCGACCTCACAAACAGTGGGCGAAAGACCTCCTCGTATCTCTCCAAAGCCTGCGGAACATCGCTACTGCTCTTGATTCTGGATAGCTCTCCCGCAAGTATGTAAGCACTCTCAATCGCAAGCGTGGTTCCGATACCGAAGGTTGCGAAGGCTGCGTCTCCCAGGACAAGAGCACGTCCATGGGTCCATTTCGGAAGCTTCACCTGCGCAGCCCGGCTCATGTAGAAGTCTTCCGCGTCGTCCATTCCTGCCAACACACGCTTGGCTTCCCAGCCTGCGTTTCCAAGGTACGCGCGCAACACACGTTTTTGGTCTTCTGGGCCGTTTTCCATGGCGTCCTCGATGAGGGGATCTCGTTGTCCTCGTGCTGGTGTCGTAATGCACAGATATGCTCCCATTGTAGCACTGTTCCGATGCGGACGGATTATAATACTAAGACCTTTCGGAGCGTTGTACCACTGCCACAATTTGGGGTCGTTTGGCCGACTCGGAATGCTGAAGAATGCAATGTACTGGCCTAGAAAATTATAGCTGTCCTTGAGAGTTGGCTCGTCCAGAATCATTGCCCGAGTCTTTGAAGTGGACCCGTCGGCAGCAACAACCACATCAAAGGATTCTTCTGATCCCCGAGTGAATGTCACAGTGCCACCTCTATCCGTCTGCTGGAACGACTGGACAGATTCGCCGAAGATGTACTTCATGTTGTCCAAACTCTCAGTGGCTTCTAGGAAAAGCTGGGACAAGTCTGCCCTCAGGATCTCGTACTCAGCGGTGAAAGAATCGCCCGCGTCGAATTGAGCAAAGGCGTTCCCCGAGGAATCAATAAAGGATGTTCCTTCTTCTGTCGTATGTCGAGAACGCACAGCCTCTTGCAATTTCATCATCTTGACGATTTCCACGGCTGGGCCACGAATGTCTATCGATTGACCGGTCACCCTGGGCGAAGGAGATCGTTCAATGATTGTGATAGATACATCGAGATGTGTTCTGGCCAGCCAGTATGCGAGACATGGTCCTGCGATACCTGCCCCTACTATGTGGACTTTCAATTTGGGTGTGGACATCTATTTCCTCCGTTCGATGAAGGTTCATGTCTGACGCAAAAGTTATACACATAAACATACAAAGACACCGATACATATAACCTCAAGAAGAAAGATCAGAATCCTTTGTTGTGGAAAAAGCAACATCTGTAGAATGTCGTCATCGAATTTTGTGTTCAGCTTAGTCTCCTACAGGTCAACCTTAGCAGAAGATCGCCTATCGCTTATAATGTTACGCTGCCGGACCACCGGCTTGTACCCGCCACAGAAATGAACTGCTGTACAACGTAAGACCTTAGTCGAGACCTAGAAGGCGCTCAGAACCTGAGGATGACTGCAATCCTGATGCCTGAATGAGATGTGGTGGAAGCAAATAACCTCCAAAGTCAGAATACTTCTCGTCAACGCTGATAGGCCACGAAATTTGGAGACGATGAACAAGATGTTTTAATTCTCCACTACAGCTCAATCAGACATCAAAGCTTTCACGCTCTCAACGCGGCCGCTACACAATGACAATATCACAAGATTCAGAATCCCCAAACCAATCCAGTTTGAGTATTCTAGCAAATCCAACCCTGTACCACCTTCCCTGCTCCCAAGGGCTCGGCTTGAGAACCAGTGATAGAGCTGTTTCAGCACCGAAAATGCCTTTCTGAATGACGAGAGGAAGACACCACACTTCCTGTGGATTATAGTCAGAAACCCCATCTGGATTATAATGTGATAACTGCTCTCCAGACCCCGGGTCTTGCAAAAAGGCAGTTTTCCCCTCTTCCATGTGAAGATTGTCGACTAACTCCCTGAAAGCCGGATCGCCGTCTTCTCCATATCTGACATCCTTATCTGGCTCTTCGTTTCGGTTCAATTCGATATCGATGTATTTTGGTGGCGAAATAGCAATAGCCTTCTTGAGAAATCCTTTGACATAAAGCTCTCCCTGCACGACCTCACCAAATGCATTAGCTCCACGGGTTTTCACATCAACGTTGTAAATGTCACATAGATTGGCATTCGTAACGTTGTCGTGAATGTAGTTCATCCGAAGTCTGCATGCTCGTAAGGAAGCCCATGACCATGATGGTGCTCGGTATGTTGTCGATCTCTGAGCAGTTCCGTCCACACTCCACAGCAGACCTCCTTTCAAGTCACCAGACCAGAGACCCGCAAGATATGTATCACCAATTGTTTGCTGAAAGCGAATTGCCAGACCAGATATAGCAGGGAGAACGTCATTTGTCTGCGTGATTGAGCGCTTGTTGTACTCGATAAGAAGATCATACCAGTTGTCGTAAAGATCGCGCAAATGAGGATGCACTGGCATGTCAGCCTGAGGGTCGATGGATGTCAAGACTTGACCCAGCTGTGGGTTTATCTTCACAATGGACGCTGGCCACTGCGTAGAAGCACTCTCAAATGGCGAGGATGCCTGATGCGTGCTCGAAATGGCATTGAATCTGATCTTGCGCTGGAACTCCTCAAATGGTGCTTGCACCTTCATAGCAGACCGATCAAGGCCTTCGGGGATATTTTCAGAGGCTCGCATCGATGTACATGAAAATGAGAGCTGATGTTCCCCGAAGAAGAGCGTTCTAGGAGAGAGTATGCGCTCCTGGAGGATCCATGATCTGGTATCGAGAATGGAATATGGCTTGTGTCGCCAATCCGTCTTTTCCTGGATCCTTGGAGTTACTCTTGCTCCTCCAATGAACATGTTTATATCTTGAGGGAATGTAAATGCGACAAAACATGGTTGTATCTCACAGGGATCTCGCCATCTGAAGCAACCTTGGTACTCTTCTGTTGCATGATCTGCCGCGATTGTGAAGAAGGAATTCCAGTAATAGCTCCCCATTTTGGAGGACTCTATTTCCCAGTCTTCTCTGGAGTCTTGAATGATACATAGGCTGTCAATCCAGAGATAGCGGACGCAGAGCTCCCGGCAAACCTCAATTGCTTCTATGAAAGTCGTAGATAAGTCGTGGAGCGGGAGATGCGTCTCGTGCAGCCACAAATTCTCCGTCGTCGTCTTTACCACAGAGTTTCCAGCCCAGCGATGACTCAAGGTGCAATAACGAGCATGCTCGCCGTTAGATCGATAGATATAGGGGGTTTGAGATCCATTCGGTGGTCCTAAGTCAATTACACGAGTGGGTAGTGGGGTATACGAGTCTGTGGTGTAGGTACACACATCATGGGTCCGAAGGCATATATTCAACCAGGCGATAGCTCGTCTCATATTGGCTTTGCTTCCGGTATGCTCATCATCGAGTTCAGAAACTGCGTAATCGGAAGTTTGCTCTACAGCACCGTGTAATGAATTCATCACTTCAAGATTTGCAACCATCTGGCCTCTCGTCTTTCCCTTCTGATTAACACTGAGTCCGATGTTGGTATGTCCTGGCTTTCCATGTCCCAATTTGAAATCCAATTTGTTCAAATCCACATGATTCAGATCTACTTTTACCGTGCCGTTTTTGTTCAGCTTGGTGTTTGGGAAACCTCGCACTGCCCGATTCAACAGTGCGTCTCTAGCTCTAGCTGGAGAAGGCGCCTTAAGGGGTTCTGTTCGTATCAGTAATGTCCTTGCTTTGATAGATTATCGACCAACAAAAGACTTTTCACCTACCTACAGCTGCTGCTGTAATCTCAAGACTCATGGAACGTTCTGGCCCACACTCAACGGTGATGTATTGGTCAGTGAGTCGAGATAGCGAGCGTTCAGGCCCAAATGAGCGGTATGCTGAGAGGTATAGCCGAACATCTTCAGAGATATCGCGCTTCTCATATGACTCTTGAGGGCATGCTGCTTTCAATCCACCCCATATTAAGCGGCAAAATTCGCAGCCAGCCGCTGCTGAAAGCTCCAAGGACTCTAAGTTTGGATGGAGGACATAGACAGAGTTATGAAGAGTATCTACATTCCCAGGCTGGCCGATGTTTGACCTAAACGTAGGAGGCAAAACCGCAAGAGCATTCTTGATGCCCCAATTTAAACCTTTGGCAGACGATGCAGCTACAGTGACGGCTTTCCTGGAAATGGCAAGCGATGTGCCAAGAGTCTGGTCGAGCGAACTCTGCGATAAGGCTAGTTTCTGGACTTTGTCGAGAGGTTGGAAGGCCAGAATATTGCAGGCGTGACACTTCATCTTGCTTCACCTGTTGCGTCAACACTCGTTTTGATTACATCGCGGAGGAGATCGAGGAGCGATGGAGTAGGGACGTAGCTGAGTGCGGCTGAGGATCTTGACAACGAACGCCAAGTATTATTAACTACGCTTGGTTAGATCTGAAATATGTCCCTAGGCAAGTACGATGGAAAAGTTTCACAGCGAAACACCGCAAAGAAGCAAATAGGTGATACAAAAAATAAGTGGCTACTTTCATCAGATCGACGGCTTTTCTATGTACGACAACATAGAAATGACCGATGTCCACTCAGCGAAGGAGAAAGACAATGACTAGCAAGCAGCTTTTCAAATGATTTTATATATAAGCCTCGAGGTTCTTGTTGCCCCAAAGCTGTGTAACAAGTGTTTTTGATCGCGAAACGCGCGAATTGAAAGAAATAAGCCTGTCTTTATTGACCGCCGTTTCTGCAACCGATTGCGTACACTAAAAGGCCAAACCTCACCTATTCTTTCTTTTTTCTCGGCCCTCCTCCAAATAGCCTCGTCGTCGTGCCTTTCTTATTCGATGTCAACATATGCTCTATGCCTTGGGTTACGGATTCGATTTCGTTCGTGACCTAGAATACTTCCTGGGGCCTTCACGCTGAGTCTAATCACGATTGAAACGAGTCCTCGACGAGTGAATTAAGAAGTTATAGACGTTCTACTGTACTTGCAATCAACAGGGAGGTATTAGCTAGCTGATAAAGATATTGTCGCCGCTCGAAACAATACTTGTCCTCTGTACCAAGCTACATATACTCCCAGCTCTCCTGGCATGTATGAGATAGCAGAACCGTCGAGTTGCCAGCTTACTGAAATCGGACCCAACCCTTAAATATTACATTTCAGGCCAGCTTTAGACCAACGTTGTACATAGTTGCCTTCAGATCAAGAAGGGCAGAGAATAATCATCGCATTGCCGCCAGTAGGGGGTGGGTGTAGTGTAGATGTCTAGGGCGGAGACAGTGGCACAACCCTCTAGGGTGAAGAAGATTGTGTTTCTCAGGTTATATGGAATCTTTATCTGTATATTCTTGCCATCTTTGGCTACAGACATCGGAAGTGTAGTATAGTTTTGGTAACGTATCAGCATGATATAGACAAGGAAGAATGATTCAAATAGTACTTTCTATTGTTTATTTGCTACTCTGGCCTATCGCCGAACAAATGAACAGAAACATTAATATCGTATTACATAATTCCCATAAACATTTACATCATTTCATAAACACTAGTATCTTTACATCGTTAGGTGATTTTATCGTTGAATCGTTTCGTCAATAGTTCGTTCTGTCGTTAGATCTTTTTTCCCGTTAAGTCAATTGACATACACTTAATTTCATAACACCATCAGGTTTCTCGGCCGAAGCTATGGATGCTCTGAGTAGATTTGAATACAAGATATTTAGGTAATCAAATCTGAGCTGAGCACGTCTAGCCACGTCCAGAAAGATGGGCCCACAGACTCCAATCCAATTGGCTGGTTCGAATCCACGACCAGGTAAGCATAAAATACGTCGTGATGGCTAGCGTGTCGATACACCTACGACCCTTGCAGCACCCCCTGAATTTTGGTGAACAGACATGACTTCCTCCTCATATGCAGGGCAAATCCGCTATGCACACGTGATAAGTTACCCATGATACCCAACCCAGCAGCTTTCGGCAAATTCGAGGACCAACTTCCATAAATCAATACGGAGTTTCGTCCCAAGAACAAAGTTGGGCGTTTGAGACGTTTGTCTCGATACAACTCTACAGGAAGCAGATCGCCGTGTCATACAAATCTCCGCACGGAGCCGCAGCCCAACATAAAGCTTCACGATGGCAGCTCGGGAAGCGGGGTACGTTCCCACCATTTCTTAACCTTGCCCTCAATCACTCATCCTTAATAGCGTGTTCAATTCCAGACTGTTTGCATTTAAGGTGGGATAGGATAAGGCGATTTTCACTGTACATGCCACTGCCATTGCCCGCCTTTCAGACGCCCTCAATAGGCTCATCAATGGGAGCATGAAAGAAGCCTTAGAGGGCAAAGCAGTTTTCGACGATGTTGAGGGGGACACTTTTGAACGGGTTTGCCAATTCGCATACACTGGAGATTACATAGCCCCTGCGTATACCATTGATAACTATTTTATTCCCTCGACATCAGCTAGCAAGCCGAATGCACTTTTCTCTCTGGTCCGGCATGGAAATAAAATCCCGGAGACTGACGATACCTATGGTCCCCTTTCCAAAAGAATCAGAACAAGCAAGCACCCTCTCGAAAGGTCCCCACGGCAATTACTGCAAGATGGAGAACATAAAACAACAGCATCAGGGGCAGCCTCTGAGACTCAGTGCATAGTTCGTAAGAATTGTCGTCCTTCGGAGAATTATACTTCAGTCTTTCTAGGCCATGCGAAGGTGTACGTGTTTGCAGAGACATGGGGAGCCGAAGCATTGAAGGCTCTTGCGTTAAAGAAACTTCGCACAACCTTGGAGACGTTCACTCTGTACGAGGCTAGACGACCAGACATCATAGAGTTACTGAGGTATGCATACTCAGATGAGCACCTCCCAGATCGTGATGATTTGAGGAACCTCGTGCTGCTGTATGCCGTGGATAAGATCAAGAGTCTAATCCACACTTCTGAATGGCTTTCTTTAATCAAAGAGGGTGGGACATTTGCTGCAGAGCTGGCGGTAGCATTGACGAGCCGCATCAAGTGAGGTGGAGCACAAAGTCTATTAATTAGAGAAGATGATTTCTGCGCTATAAATATCAAAAGCCTTTTGAGTATTGCGTCTTCGGATCAATTTCTAAATGTTCTAGCAGTCTTCAAAATGACGACTTTCAAAATCGAGTTTGACTGACTTTCTGATTGTCTGCTTAGGCTGTGCATTATCTACATGTTGAATTGAGAACAATAGTTAATGGTTATTTTTATTGTTTCGGTACTTCAATGATATGTCTTCGTACACGAAAGTAATCGTTTCAACAATCCCATATATTAATCCTCGTCCCCCACCCCCATCTATGCGTCGGTGATGTGGCTCGATAAGGTTGCCTAAATACGCAGCTTGAAAAATGCAAGTCTAAGCGGCATCCTCCACAAGATTGACCACCAAATAAGCCTTGACCCGATCATGATCCTTAAACTCCTTTCCCAACATACTCATCAAGCTGGTCATCAAAAGTTTGTAGAATCAGTGCAACATGACTCCCCCCAAGTTTAAGATCGTGCCGTGCGAGCTCTCCGACATGTCAGCGTGCGTCGACATATTTGACGGAGCATTCGCTGACGATCCCGCAATGCTGTATCTCCACCCTGATTCCGACCCGCATGTGTTGAAGGAGATCTCCTTGAAGAACTACGAGAAGAGTTTCGCAGCGCCCGGAACGAAATACTTCAAGGCCGTCCAGGAAGAGACTGGGTGTGTTTCGTGCCGCTTCTCTCATTCGTCACCTATCCATTTTCCCTTCCGCAAACATGCCGAGACTTCCATATATAGACGTCCCCTAACTTTGATTTTCGACGGAGTGTACAGGTATGAAATACGAGGAGGAACAGGTGCTGACAATCGAATGGCCCAACAGTGAACTTGTAGCCTTTAGCAAATGGGAATACCCCCACTCCACGGATCCCAACGCCGAAGACCCCGAAGCGGCAATACGCAACCAGCCCCAACCATCAGGATCAAACAATGCACTGATCATTGAGTTCTTGACCAAATTCCTCCGGGGGAGGAAAAAGTGGATTGTACCGGAGACGCATTACTGTGCGTATTTACTCATATTTCTTCTTCATCAAGGTGGAAGACCCTAGAGTTGGCTGTGGAACTGATATATCAAAGACATGAGCATTCTTGCTGTTCGGCCAAAACACCAACGGAAGGGTCTCGGTACTATGCTCCTGGCTCCAGTACTAAAGCTGGCAGACGAGGAGAATGCGAAAGCTTTTGTCCAGGCGAGTGCACAGGGTCAAGGGCTGTATCTGAAGCATGGATGGGCGGAGGTCGATGAGATCTTGATGGACTTTAGCCCTTATGGAGGCGCAAAGCAGGCGAAGACGGCACTTATGATACGGGAGCCAAGAAGTGGAGATTGAATTTGATGTTGTTAGAGACAAGGTTATCATGGAAACTCGGCTCGAGGCTCTCTTTTCGATGTGATCCCATTTCCAGGGCTATTCTAGCAGCAATTCCGATGGTCCGCCACGCCAAGATCTCATCGTCGCAATGAAAGTAGTATATGCTCTGCTTGGCTTTTAGTAACCCCCCCTGGTTTGAACGTATCTAATGATAATGGAGGGAGACATACCGGCATCGCCTGGCCAACGCAGCCATAGCCCTGCTTAAACAAATGGACGGTCTACGACTTCTGTTACGGCGAATTTCGTACAAAGCGGTCGAAAGTTCAGGTGATTAGGTCGTCATTATCGTGAAATAATGCACATAGAAGATCAGGAGGACAATAGTAGATTTAAAGACCATAAGAGGACATGACAGATTATATGCGAGCCAAGAAACTTCCGTAGGGCTGGCCCTGGAGCATCCGGCTTCATTCCGCCCGGCTTCCTTCCCCACGTTCACTAGCAATGCCTTCCAGATTCAAACATAGAAACATAGGCCACCTAGTGTGGGGTTGTGATGCTCTGGATAAGAAAAGCTTCTTTCGCTAGTACGATTGGAGTTGTCATCCTGATGGCTGTGTGATTCTCGCATCTGAACCCTATATATTGCGCCATAGTGGTCTGTTTAACTGCCGCGGCCTAGCGGACATGACATCTCACCATGCCGGCCATCTGTTAATGAATTATACTTTTGCAGGTGATGGAAAGACTGACTTGGTAATCTCCTTGCAGCTTCTTGGTTCTGGTAGAAATTTTAGTGGAGGTAGTAAAAACACCTCTGTGTTGTGCATTAAACCCATGACGCTCTATTGATCGCATCTGCCATGCCCAGAACATCGGAGCATCTAAGCGTACATTTACGATTATTCTTGTTCCTAGTTTGAAACGGCTCAATCAAATGCAAGGGGATGGCTATTACCACCTTCTATGTATGGGATCCTCGGTCGCTTCAAACCCAAACCACTGCCAACAGTTGGCAACTTCTGCTTGTCGTGAGATGATTGGGCGTCTACATGCATGGGCAACAAGGCGGGACGGGATGGAATGCATTCCGGCGATGCGGAACCAGTTTCCTCGCAAGGCACGGCTTGTCTGTAGTCCATGTAACTACGCGCAACCATTAAGGTTTGATCTACGACCCTTCAAGTACAGCTCTGCCGTTGTTGATATAACCCAAAATGACCTCGTCCCTTCATCAACGGCTCTCAACTTTTCCACCATCCGAACCACCATCGCAATAGTCAAGATGTCTCCCACGAAACCCATCCGGCGCGTTACCCTGTTTAAAATCCCAGCCGAGGAAGACCAGCAGAAGGTCCTCGCGATCTACAAGGAGATGCCCGACAAGGCCAAGAGGGTATGTAATGAGCCCCAACGTGGTCCCACGCGGAGTCTGACTTGCGTCCCAGGACGGACAGCCGTACATTCTGTCGCTGGCCGCGGGTCCGACTATCGAGGATCAGCGGAATCAGGGCTACACTATCGCCGTTATCTCTATCTTCGCGTCCGAGGATGACATGAAGTATTATGATAACGAGTGTGAGGCGCACGCGGCGCTCAAGAAGGTGGCCAAGCCGCTCCTCCAGGGGATGATGATGGTGTATTTTGAGAGTATTTTCGATTGAGTGGCATAGTGCAAGTGAAAGAGACATGCTATGTGCTCAACATAGACTAAATTTTACTGATTGAAGAATTCACCTATCGGAATGTCTTTTTGTATTGCATGCGAATCATTCAACATTATTCAATTGATGGTTGAACTTTGGAACATTGGAATGCTAAAGTTTTATCGACTAAATCATATACTTATTGGGCAATGTGTTGTAGTCCATACAAAAGGTTCACCATTGAGTGATAGCCCCGTGAGGTGCTTTCACTGACGATATAACCTGCTGCCCAAGTGAGCTGTTGACTTTGACAGCAATCCGATCAAGTCTGCTGTCCACCTTTTTAGGATCTATCTACCCGACGTAGTCTTTTAGACAACAAACCATAAAAGTCGACAGGCCTTGACACATTGATACAGCACGATGATCTTTGTCATTCCAGCTTGCCAGGGGCCAGCTGGCAGTCTCCCCCCCATTTGTCTTCTCCGCATGCACTTCCCCAGATGTGGGGTCGACGCACGGAACGATGCTGAACAATTTTCCGCTGCACCAACTATGGGCTGGACCGAGGTGAATAAGACAATAGAGAAACCATTTAATATGGGATCTTGACAACTATGAAGATCGCTAAGCAGTACGCAATTAATACCGAGTACTGCATATTATCTGTTACTGTAGTGTTCTATTACTGGATGTGTATGCACTCTATTCAACAAGAACGTCGCTTTGTGCAGTATTAGCACTTTATAAAGTTAGGCAAATTAGAAGCTAGTTGCACAGAATATTGTAACAATATGGGTAGAGAGTCGATCTCACTGTTTTATCTCCATCAAAATGCCATACCACCAAACTTCGAGCCACGTATATCGAGCAAATACCTACCTGTTGGCACAAGTTGGTGAATGGAGAGACGACGCCAGGCCTTAGATGCGGGAGTGGATGTGGGGATGCGGGGATAGGGCATGTGGGGATTCTCGGACAGATTTCACCCCCGGAATTGGACTCGGAACCTCATTCGGAACCATCAGAATCGAATCAGCATTGGAGGAGACATCGCAATTGCCCCCGCTGGGAAAATCCAGGATAGCCGCCGGTAATGCCAAGCAGGGTTTTGAGATGGTGGGGGCCCCGCACTTCGTCAAGCTGTCCTGGGGGATGCCCGTAAGAATCGCACGGAACGGATTCCGGAGACAACAACCACTTGTGGGATTCCGCATGCGTAAGAGCTTTCGTGTCGGGGTTGAAGGCAAACCGTTCTCCACTGCAGCTGGGTGGTGGTCACATTCTAGAGGGGTGTATGACAACTGCTAGTGCTTTGTTGGTTAGAATCAACGCTATAATTACCGTTACTCCACGCTTTCCTCAACGCCTTACTTTCGGTTCTTTTCCATCTTTTGTTTCGTGATTCGAAAGCTGATCCGTTCACGCCACCAGCAACATGACAATTCCAGGTATCACTCACGTCTTCCAGGGCCGGCTCTTGGACGGCATTATCGCACAGTTTGCCCTGGGTTTGGTTTTGATTCCGGCTGTATATATAGTGTACAATGAAGTCGTGCGCCGCAAGGCTCGCATCCCCGCCCTAAAAGGTCCGTCAGGCTTGCCCCTCATCGGCAACCTCCACCAGATCCGTACCAATGCTGCTGAGCAGTACCGCCGATGGGCGCAATCATATGGAGGCGTTTACCAGATCCAGCTTGGAAATATCCCCATTGTGGTTGTGAACACGGCAGCAGCAGCAAAGACTATCTTTGGTCAAAATGCGCAATCTATGAGTTCCCGGCCTGAGTTCTACACATTTCACAAGGTGAGCTCGCTCATTTTTGATTTGATTAAGATTTACTGTAGTGCTAAACTTGAAAGGTTCTCTCGGATACGGCGGGGACGACTATTGGCACGTCACCTTATAGTGATTCTCTCAAGCGGCGGAGGAAAGGAGCAGCGTCTGCCCTGAATCGACCATCAGTACAGACCTACCTCTCTCACCTCGATGTAGAAACAAGAGACTTTTGCAAGGAACTATTGACCTATGGACAGGCCGGCACTGTGGCTGTCGATCCGATGCCGATGATCCAGCGGCTGTCACTGAGTCTAGCCCTGACCCTGAACTGGGGCGTTCGCATGGACTCGCAAGACGACCAGCTCTTCCACGAGATCACCCATGTTGAGGACGAAGTTAGTCGCTTCCGCAGCACCACGGGCAATCTCCAAGACTATATTCCACTCCTGCGTCTCAATCCGTTTAATGTGGGATCGGCCAAGGCTCGCGAGATGCGCGATCGACGGGATGTATACCTCAAAGCCCTGAATCAAGGGCTCGATGAACGCATAGTAAACGGGACATATAAGCCATGCATACAGGCTAATGTTATCATGGACAAGGAGAACAAACTAAGCCATGAAGAACTCACTTCGATCAGTCTGACTATGTTGTCAGGTGGGCTAGATACGATTACAACCTTGGTTGCATGGAGCATTGCGATGCTCGTGCAGCGTCCAGACATTCAAGAAACAGCACTAGCCGCGATTCAGGAATACTTTGGAACGGAGGTACCTCTGTGCGATCCACTAGATGACCAGAAATGCACGTATATTGTTGCGCTGGTTCGCGAGTGCTTGCGCTACTACACGGTTCTCCGTCTCGCGCTCCCCCGCGCCTCGGTCAAGGACATTACATACGACGGTATAGTCATTCCCAAGGGAACGGTAGTATTTCTCAACGCTTGGGCCTGTAACATGGGCAAGTCTCTCAGCTATGGTCCTATTTCATGCGACTGACTTCATATCACAGACTCCGAGGTGTGGGAAGATCCAGAAACGTTCCGACCCGAGCGATGGATCGAGCAGCCCGACGCACCCATGTTCACATACGGGCTTGGCTATCGAATGTGCGCGGGCTCGTTGCTGGCGAACCGCGAGCTGTACTTGATCTTCATCCGGCTCATCAACTCCTTCGAGCTGGTCAAATGCGACGAGATTGACCATCACCCTCTGACGGGTAATTCGGACCCTACAAGTCTCGTTGCCATGCCTCATCGGTATCTTGCGAAATTCGTACCGCGCAACGAAAACGCCTTGCGTGAATCAATTCAGAATTTCGTCGCGGTGAAGTGAGGGTGATGTACACCTAGTTTAAGTAAACTAGGCAGTTGGAGTTGATGGAATGGAGTTTCAGTAGTTTGTCTGAACGAAATCTAATTGAGATAGGTACAATATAGGCTAAAATCAGTTGCTGGACCTGTCATCATACAGCAAGCATAGGGACAACTGTTCCTGCCTTATCTGGGGCAATTACCTCAACAAGCCATAGACACTCCTCAATATCACATGACCGATCCTTGATGCTGTCACCTATCTTGTCCTTCGCAGCGGTTTATAGCTACGTCTTAGATCCGAGCTTAATCCAAAAAATAATAATGCAAGCGGGGATAACTTCCATATATACTCTTTCCTATTTTGAACCGCAAGACATGATCATAAGGCAGACACTCCTTACCTAAACTTGGAGGACATCTTACCATCCTTCTTAAGAAGAAACGTGTCGGTTTCTTCTAGCCCAATCTGATGTATGTTCAGAATAGAGTATCTAAAGGTAGAGCAAATGAAGTTTGGGAATCAGATAAAGTCCAGCACAATCCTAACGCTCTAGCTTGTGGTTATCAGTAACTCTGAGAACCTTAGTGTCTTGAGTCGTGAAGCAAAAACTATCGCATGTGACTTTTAAGTATGGTCCTACCGCGATGCAAATTATAGTTAGTTCTTTCTCTGATTTGATTTGATAGCACTTTGTCTTGCATACAGTTAACTCCCGTTCAATCTCTTTCAACAACGTGTCAACTTCAGTCTTGCCACAGAGACTATCAGAAACTAAACAACTTCATTTCTTGAATGTTCAAAAAGACCATGGCCACAATTCTTCGCCCCATACTTGAAAAGTCCTAACCAGATAATTGGTGCAAAATCTCCTTCTCGGAATCGGGTACTTGGGTTACGAGCTTACTTCATCTCATGGTCTGTCATCAACCCCACTTACTATATTCCTAACTGGTTTCCGAGGTATCTTCACCAATGTCTCCGAGCTTATATCTGACGTTTTAGCAGACATCATTGAAATATGCTCCTCTTGCTCGACTGGATCGTCCTCTGGGGGTTCTGAATCCGAGATCATCGATTTGACCGATCTACATTTGCTAGATTCACCATCCTCTCCTTGTGCAAACTCTACATAGGTCAATTTAGCATTGTCCCCTCTCGCGATCCCTAGCCGTGAAGCGTTGCGAAACCCGTCAATTCTTTCCGAGAAGAGCGCGTCAACTTTCGTTGCTGGGTCTGGAAGATCTGTTGCGTGTTCGAATAAACTGCTAACTAGTCCAGCAGTTCCAAGCCGTAATTGCACCGCTTTGTTCTTCCATGGATGCGATCGTAGCGCCAGGAGAGTAAGGAGGAAACCAAATAGTGCAGAAGTCAATAGACAGACTATGAGACTGTAAAAAGGTGCCTTGGGTACTGAAGCCACAAGAATCATATCTCGGCTTCTTTCTGCAATGTTATTGGTCACTTCAGCAACTGAGGCCGCTGGAGCCAGAAAGGCAAAGTTGTAGTAGTCCCCGAATGTTTGCAGCATGCCTGCTTTCGTGTCTTGGAAATAGGCAAGTGTCCCGCCGTTGACGACGAATGGTTCGGTGAACCCAACACGGGACGTCTCAATGAGACTCGCAATTTCATTTGTGTTGTTGATGAGTGTATTATCAGCCTTGGTAACTGCCCCATTCACTGATGTGTAAGACAAGTGGTAGAGTGTTGTCTTACAAGCCATGAAATAAGAAGGATCCCCGTAGAGGTCTCTCGCAATCTAATCTTCTATGGCAGACTCATCATTGGGGTTTTGTCCTACGCTGATGCGAAAAAGTGTATAAAACGGGTTTGATGTTGCACTGAAATCCATAGTCTTGGTCCATTGTGGATCCTGAAACCAGCCAACAGCAAACCCGGAAGTTCTATTCTGGCCTTGGTCGTTTGTGTAGAGTCCACTTGTTCCGTTATAGAATCCTGGAGAACAATTGAACTGTTGAGATTCCGTTGCGATGTTCTTGTAGCACAAAGTGGTGATCAAGGAGCACGAAGATTGCACCGCCAGGGAAGCAGCTTGATAATCAATGCTAGGATCGAGAGTTGCAGGTGCCAGATATGAAAATCTATTACCATCAACTTCTGTAGCCAGTACTCTGTTTGTCGTCGACAGATTTCCAAGCGTATAATACATCTCGACTGGTTCGTTAAGATAGTCTCCGCGTGATAACACATAATCAATAGTACAATTCCTGGAAACTTCTTCTGTAAGGCATCGTGCAGGCAACATTCGGCCGTAATTTCTAGCAGACTGTTGTATATCAGATGCTTGGTTAAATGCCACGGTGGTAGTTGCCACATGAAGCCAAGTGTCTGTTACCCAGATCGAGTAACTGTGATATATAATTCAGTCTTTTCAGATCGGCAAATAATCTTGAAGTATTACGTACCCAATCAAAAGGGACACTACCAAGACTGAAGTTACAACCCGGACAAGTCGCTCTCGTGGCATTGACATTGCGTATCTGATCCCTTTCCAAGCAGCCCACACTCCGCCAGAGCTCATTTGTAACCACAAATGAAATTGATAAGGCGTTGGTAGCCGACCATTATTCTGCAAATCAGTATCTCTCTTTACTTGCTCCGCGACTTTGTACGAATACAGCGTCATTATGAAGCCTGGTAGTAACGTTGCGACAGAACTTGCCCACGACGCAACTGTGGTGAAACTTGTAGTATTAAAATCCACGTAATACGCATTTCCAGAGATACCATTGTCCACACTAGGAAAGCCATACTTTGAAGCTTTGACGTCCTGATTAATCTGGTATCGAAAAACAATCCATATCAAGATAGCTGCTAGCGTCAAGACTGGAAGGGTCACCGCAAGGGCTGTGAAGAGGATGTCTTCAGTTGCCTCGTTGGGCTCCTTCTTTTGTGCTTCAGAGAGGTTTCTGCGCTTGTACTGAGCCATACCCTGCTGGAAGTAAAGGCCAAGGGAAAGAAAATATGTGCGGTACTGAGATAGAAGTCGAAGGTTTTAGGACAAACATATGCTCTATCCTGCAAATCTAATGGTCTTAAATAAAGCTGATTAGCGCCACTCCTATGGTGGCCACACCACAATGCAGACAGTGCATCATTGCATCCTAGCAGAGCCTTAAGAATGAGTACATATGCAACCTTTCGGTCTTGTTGAACTTAAAATACCAAAATTTGGGGGCAGTTCAGCCTCGCCCCGCTGTATGGTAGAGATACCAGTACAATACATGGAGTGAATTGTGGCTTAGCTTTTCTTGGTGCTATAGTGCATTCAAATGATAGGCTACAGATACCAGGGTAGGCTTTCCCCATAGATGTGGTTGACGTTGTAGGTGAAGTGATTGAGTCGCATTATGCTGGCCTCTTCGGTGGCTTGCGAAAGCCCATGCTGCAGGGAGTCTGCACATGGAATTACTATACCCTTGATACGGGAAATACAGGAGATGCCAATACTCGCGGCTTTGACAATAAGTTTACAAAGAATACGTTCCCGAAAACCTTTTGAGGGCTTTGTGCCTCTAGCTAATATTATCTACCATTACAATCTCCCTTGCATGATTTCCAAACAAAATGGCCTGATGGGCGGCAGTGATTTTGATGTGCACATTGTAGTAATTGCACACAGCCTTATATTCCAACGTTTTGCTACAGGCTGGTAATAGTCAGGCTTGGCTGAGGGCGAGAGCGGGCGTTCTTAGGGTAACGCGCAAAGGAGCCAGGGGACTTATTGGGTTGTCAAGTTGCGGCGCTCTAGGATAGGGTCAGAGGCCAAGAACAAGACAGCCACGTATCGTGGGGGCCAAGGTTTGAACACGAACCAGATTGTGTTATGATCTAGCCCCCAAAATGTCTTTATCGCAGTTGCCTACATTGGAGCCCATTTCTCTTAGTTCACGCATAGATATCCACTGCACTGGATTTGCACTCGTGAACATTTCGCAAAGCCAAGACCTGAACACCGATAGTACATTCCTAGTACTGGCAACCCCACTATTAAAATAGTGATATCCGCAGGCAACCAGTTCCAGTTACCATAGCATGTCACAAAGCGCCTGCAGCGAATTGGGAGTGGAGTTATCGGTCTATGTTTTGTGGTCTAATTCGAGTCGTTCCTTAAATGCACTTGATAACCGATAGGACGTCTCCCATAAAGGTTAGTGGCGGACTGGTCCAAAGGTTCTCTCAGTGCAAATTTTGAAAACGTGACAGTCACGTTGTGATCGGCGTCATACAATGCTAGCGCCATAACAGCAGCATCGTTATACCACAGATAACATGGGTATGGCCGGCGCTTATGATAAAGGCCGACCTCTCCCGCGATCCATTCTTGAGCCCGCCGGCCTTATCAATCAAGTATATTTCCAATTCTTGAACAACGTCGCGCCCAGCAACTCAAAATGGCTAAATCTCTCATCGTGGTCGGGGCTGGTGTCTTTGGCGTTTCCTCGGCACTGGCCTGGCGTCGAAGATATCCCGACGCCTCCGTCACCCTCATTGATCCAAAGCCGCTCAATGATAAGAATCCGGATGGCAACTGGATTGTGCCGACATCGGAGGACACTGGGAAAATCATCAGAACAGCTTATGCGTCGTCGAGCTATACCGAACTGGCAAAAGAGGCGATAGAAATGTGGGAGGTGGAGGAGCCGTATTTGAAATACTGGCGCAAGTCTGGATGGGTGGTACCCGAGAAAATTGAGGCCGGGAGCCTGAACAAAGGGACGGATATGTCCAGGGAGCGCTTTTTCGAGGTCTTTCCAAATGCGCTGCTAGAGGATGATGAGGTATTGAAGGAGGATAAAAGCCCTGGCTGGGTAGAAGCATCCGCAGCTCTAGCGGAGACCATACAAACCGCCATCCGGGAGGGAGTAAACTATGTGCCCGGCGAAGCTGCTGGGCTGCTGTGGAATGTCGGGACCTGTATTGGAGTTAAGCTGGGAGATGGGACGGAATTTACAGCTGACTTCGTAGTACTTGCCATGGGATGCTGGACCAAGGACTTCCTCCAGCAGGCCGGTGTTACCTCTCATGGAGTTAATTTCGAGGTTGCTGGTATAACAGTGGTGGGCATTCAGCTTAACGAGAGAGAGTATGAGCAGTATAAGGACATGCCTATGATAGCCATTCCTGAAAAGGGTCAGGTCTGTTGTACAATTCGGACGATATAAGCTGATACGACGCAGGCGAAATTCTTCCTCCAACTCGGGATGGTGTCATAAAGACAAACAATGCGATATCTTTTCATGCACCAGATCTTTCCAGCAGAAAGATACCGCTCATTCTACCCGACAATCATCCTTACTTTGAAGAAAACATCGCTATGCTCGCCAGATTCTTTCCTGGACTACAACATGCCCCGATCGCATTTCGAAGATATTGCTTGTAAGTAGCTTCTAGTGATTGCAGAACGCTTCTGATGATGTAGCGATGCTTTTACACCGAAACAAGACTTTATCATCAGTGCCCTACCAGGTTATGAGGGTCTGCACGTTGCCACTGGAGGCTCCTTTCATGGTTGGAAGTTCTTACCCAACATTGGAAACTATGTTGCCGACATGCTGGAAGGCAAATTGGCTGCGGATTGGGTTGATAAGTGGGCGATAGGTGCAAAGATGAGTGCAGAATTCATACACCCTGACATCATACCAAAACGGTCTGCAGACCTTACGATCCAGGAGTAGTTCACGAAGCATGAGGATGTATATAACTCTAAAGAAACATTGGTTACTTTGTAGAGGAATTGAGTATTGTGTCAGCGTGAAGTATCAATCAAAAGTCTCTGCTTTGGAGCCTATCACAAGTTACTGGGGTGCTGTTGAGATATTTTGCTGCACGTGGAATGGCTGACGTTCAACCATCAAGTAAATAAATACGGCATAGCAGAAACGGGTATTCCAGTGCGCGATTCTGGATGCATTTCTTCTTCATGGAACCGTTGTTTCTGATAGCTGTCTCTAATAATCTGCGGAAACCTCGGACGAAAAACTACCTTCATATAAAACCAGATTTATTGCAGGCCTTACCTATCTAACTCGCGAAGCAATGGGACTTCTGTCAACTTGGTCATCTTGGTTATGTAACTCGTAACAATATTCAACCTGATTCAGCCCTGGTGGCTGAAAGCTGAAAGCTGAAAGGTTTGGGATTTAGACATCTTACCCCTCGATGCATTGATACTTGTACTCCTTGCTCTTGCTTGTTGTATTTTATGTACGACTATGTTCTTTACAGCAGATATTTTACTTCATTGACCGATTTAACAAACGATTTGCGATTTGCCAGCAATTCGATATGTGGCCAGGCGTTGGTTGAGAATGTTAAGAGTGTAGTGAGGTGCGCTGAAAACTTAGGCGACTTGCATCCAATAGGATGGCAATTTAAGAACCTTTGTGGCTTGAAGCTTCCCCGTCTTCTGTATAAAGGAGAATCATCATCAGTAAACACCCCCTTCTCTTGACTTTGCTTACAAGCAACATAGCTTGCAGTCGAAGCTAT
Source organism: Coleophoma crateriformis (assembly GCA_003369635.1). NCBI lineage: Eukaryota > Fungi > Ascomycota > Leotiomycetes > Helotiales > Dermateaceae > Coleophoma > Coleophoma crateriformis. The sequence goes on from PDLN01000020.1 coordinate 255,908, forward strand.
GCTATCCCGCATTGTGAGATCAACGCTAGATAAGCTTTCGATCACACAACCGCCATCGTCAGAGCCGCCTAAGCAATTTCATCCAGCTCTCTCTTTCCCTTCACCGCCCCCAGCTGGGAGAGGGAGTAGTTCTCTGTGCGCCCGATGTCTTACTCTCCTTTCTCATGTTATAACAAAATATGGCGATGGAACTGGATACAAAGGTCTTGAAATTACCCATTCTTCGACTTTGCTTGATCCTTCTGAAGCTGGCCAGTATAATGCGAATCGGAAAGCTACCAAGAACAAAAATTCAGAATCTCCGGGTAGTTCGTCATCTTGTGTGATCTGTATCAAGACTTTCAAGCTTTTCAATGATGCACGCGCACATACTGCATGGGAAAAGACCTTGAGAAAATCCCCTCCTAGTGATTGGAGTTTGAGTTGGAGGGTGAACGCGCCGGATCCAAAGATCTTTCCACAGTTTGCATTTCCGCACGATTCACTAACAGTCCTTATGAGTGTGGATCATAAGGGCGGATATGGATGGGGAATTGGTAGAATAAGACAATTTTAATTTTAGTTGGATCTGAAAACTAATGTATGGATAGGAGGGTTCAAAATTTACCCCGATTGGAATACCGATATTTCAGAGAGGTCGGCGCAGAGAGAAAACTTGGCCGACCATACGGTGATTGTATCTCTCGACCCCAACAATACCACGAATTATGTCAAATCAGGCCAATCTGAGCCCGACTTCTCTTCGACACTAAGCACGGGGACTCTGGAATTGGTATTATCTTGGATGGAAATATGTGCAGCATCCCATAGCAACTGCCATAAAATCTTCGGACGCAACGGTCATGACCAGCCAGGTGCAAGCTGGTTTCCCGACCGGCTCATCCACGTAACGCAAAAGGAAGGTACTGCAACTACAGAATCTAGCCACTCAGTTTCCGATCTTGCAGCGCGTATTGTGTTGAAGTCCAACCCTGCAGATTTCCCGCCAGACAAAGCTACGCCAGATGCAAGCTACATTTCCCTCTCTCACTGTTGGGGACCCCCACCAGATCCTTCCGCACCACTTGGGGGTCGTGCTGGTGCAGTGCTCACCAAGGCGAACCTAGCTACATGGCAGACAAACCTACCACTCAACCATCTGCCGCTTGCATTTCAACATGCAATCAAGATCTGTGCAGCACTGAAGTTCGAGTATATATGGATTGACAGTCTATGCATCATCCAGGACAGTCGCGAAGACTGGGAAAGGCAGAGTGCTGTGATGGGAGATGTGTACAAGTTTGCGTGGCTAAATGTTGCTGCTATATCCAGCACCTCAGACTATGAAGGATTCATCAACGAGTCTCGCGATGCACGCGTTGAATTCGGATTCCGGGCTCCACTCGCTGCTATTCTTGGCCGTGACTGCGACGAAGAAAACAATCATGGCCAAAAGTGTGTTCTCCTTCGTGGCAGGGCAAAACTAATCTGGCAATATTCAACGAATGCTCCAGGAAGTACTTCGTGGAATGCACCACTTTTCAACCGCGCGTGGGTCTACCAAGAACGCTGTCTGTCACGGCGCACCATCGGCTTCACTCAGAATACTGTGTACTGGGCTTGTGATGAATCCAGCCGATCAGAAGCATCCGACGTGGCTGCAGGTCTTGAATCAGCTGGCTTGCGAGGGGTATTACATTTTGCAATCGAGACAGCCGCCAAACTCGAAGCCAGCTCGGCAGGAAGCTTAATCGCAGTAGAACACAAAGCGTTCCCTCCAAAGCCCTTGCGTGAGTTGATCGATCGCTTTGATATGCGTTGGTCTGCTTTTATAACAAGTTACACACTATGCAAACTGACGAAGCATACGGATAAACTGATTGCATTTTCGTCTATTGCCCGAGAGTTGGCAAATTCGCGGGTGATCAACAAAAGATACCTGGCAGGGCTATGGGATGTGAACTTGCCATTTCAGATGGCGTGGATTACCGTTGAAGGCCGAACCATTCCGCCGCGGAAGATGGCCGGAGATGCAGAATATGTGGCACCGAGCTGGAGCTGGGCTAGCATTGATGGACCTGTACAGCCACGTTCTATCTTTAATTTTGGTCCTGGGCTGGTTGCACTGGCTGAGATTCGTGCTGCAGAAGTGCTGCTTGAGACGGACTATGCTTTTGGGTCTGTAAAGGCGGGATGGTTAAGGGTATGGGGACGATTGAATCCCGTGAAAGCGGCAAAGACTAAGGCCTTCTACAGCTTTGACAAAGGGACGAAGAGTACTAGTCTAACGGATCAGGCCACGGGTGAGAAGCTGTGGTTCTCCCCAGATACGGTGGAAGGATGCGAGCTGATTAAATCAGAAAAGAATCTCAAGAAGATGGTATGGATGCCACTGACACTTCGGTTTTCAGCCGGGATGGTGGAGTGCAGATGTGTTTGTCTTATTCAGGTGGAATCAAAAGAGAGAATGGGAGGCAGCAACGAGTTTGTGAGAGCAGGGGAGAGAATATACAGGCGAATTGGGACGGGAAATTTTGGCCGGATTCCAAGTATGCTACAAGAAGACATGTTAGTCATGGGGCTAGGTCGTTACACCAATATTCAAGATGCAGAAGGGAACGGAGTAAAGTTGGCAAGTGGTTTTGAAAGGAAAGAAGATGAGTTTGAGGAGTTCGTCCTAATTTAAGATCATCGACCTATTTATGCAAATAATAGCTCTCGCCACGCCCAAGTGTTGAGTTAAAACTATTGCAATTAATAGTTCTATGCTCTAGTCTTTTCTTCTCGATATAAATAACTCTAAAATATGTTAGATCGAAGTCCTCAATGGCCACACTTCCTAAGCTCTGATAAAGATTCTCAGAACTATACCGGAGTAGGTAATCATACCACCTCCGAGAAGGTTTACGGTCAACCCGTTTATGAAGGCTCCGAGGACAACAGGCTCCAATTATATGAACGATAACTAGCTAAAGTATGGACTATCACTAGGAATTCCTGGGTGAGCACGAGCTGGTGGCTATGCTCGACTTTGAAACGTCAGGCAGCTTTCGGTTTCTTCATAATGTAAGAGCGTCAGCTTAAAGCGTCGGCATTTATCATACCATGAGGTGGCACCGGAGAATTTACCTGGAAATGAATGGCCACACATGGCATTCGATGATTTCCTATAATAGCGACAGTCCCATGGGCATCAACAATGACAGGCGTCTTTGAATGAAACCCTGGTTCTGTAGTAACGCTAAAACTCTCGGCACAGCGATGTTTCCATCCAATGCATGCAGCAATCCTGGGGTTTTGATTATCTGCGCATAGGCCGATTGAACGAGCCACTGACATACTTGCAATCAAAGAGAAAGCTTACTAGAGCATCCTCGGCACTGCCTCTTACCTAAGCTCGATCACATTAGTAACCTCGTACTTTCAGCTATACTGTGGTTAGGGTTCTAGAAGCTTCTACGTGCTATAAAAGTCTTAACAGCGTAGATCAGGACCTGCAAATTAAGTTAACAACAAAAGAACTACACACCATTTTTAGAATAGGAAGACAATTTAGTATATATATGTGTGATATCAAGTTGAATCAGCTATTAATAAAGCAATTCTTACACAGCAATTATTCCCATGCCAGATCCTTTGGCAAATGAACTAGTCGTTGTAGTTCGTATTTTTCCACCGCGTAGTTTCTCGTCTCGTCTCACTTAAAGAGATGACTGGCTTTGCTGAAACCACTACAAACTTCCTTCCGCCGCGACACACCAGTAACCTCTGTCGGTTTGTATCATCTAGGCATGTAAAAGCAGAATAACTAAAATAGATTTACAGACCGAATGTCAAGTCTGGACTTCACGCTTGATCGTACGTTGATGACATAAAACCTCATATAGGCTATCACAGCTGAAAAGGTAATGAAACCACTACTGAACTACTTCATTGGGTCACTTATGGTTCTGACTAAATGTTGCCTCAGTCTGGGCTGAGTTCGTGGCCTTCGGCATATTGCTATATGGCAACTATACTAGGATTGATCTGGTGCTCTCAACATTAGCCCCTTGGGAAGGCTGACAGGTCGCAGAAAATGGCCCGAGAAGCGCCAAGATGAACTCGTCAGCACTGCCACTCAGCGCTACAGTTGCAGGTGCTTGGGAACTACATGCGAGAGTTGTCATGTGTGGCAACTGTGGCTGCAGCCACGCTTATCTTGGCAGTTTGTCCCGGTGCAGTATTCGTATTGCACTGAGATTCCTGACCGCTACGGCCGTTTCATGCCACAGTAAGTAGATCAGAAAAGTATGTCACCACTGGGTAAACTGCTGAGTCAAATTCCAAGGAAAGAACTTTGAAGATAATTGGGCCGGGCATCAAATGGCTGTGTTTGTTCGCAACAGCTGAAGAGAGTCGCAGCAGAGCTTGTTGGAAATATAGCTTTACTCAGAGCAATCATGAAAATAGATAAAAGGCACGTTCTCTCCTCAAGTGTCGGAGGAAAAAGCAACGAAAAATCATCGACTACGTTTCAACTCTACCAGAAAACACCAGCTTAACAAGCCTCAAGGTCCAAAATGAAAGCCGATACCATTTTCGCCACCATCACCGCCTTGGCGATTAGCGCCTCTGGTGCCACTCTTCCCAAGCGCCAGGGCCAGAGCCCGGTGACATTTGACCTGTACGGCGGCTTCAACTGCCAGGCTCCGTCCCTCGGTCACTTTGAAATGTCCACTGAGACCAGTGCATGCGAAGGCTTCTTCCGTAACCAAACTGTCCAGGCTATCAATGTTGATTATATCTACGAGAGGTGCACTTGTGAGTAGCTTCAAAGTTGTCGGTATACTTTTGGGTACTAACTCCTGCGTTAGTCGAAGTGTTCAAGGAAGCAGATTGCTCTGGTGTTCCTACCGTCCTGGGCTCTGGTGGTTGCTACTCGGATGCTGCTGGCTTGAAAGCCTCCAAGCTGATCTGCAACGTCAATTAGGCAAGACTAGGTTCACGGGTAATGTTTTGGGTTACGAAAAGATTGCAACGTGAAAGACTAGTGGGGAGACTGAGGTGAAGGTAGAGATGGAGATAGGGGTAGAGGTGAAGGTAGAGGTAGAGGTAGATGTGTAGCTGGAAAGACGCAAATCTTACTGGTTTTATATTTGCTTCGATTTCCCATTAAATGAATTCTTTGAATTCTCATCCTAGGCAACTCTCTTGGAGTAATCAGTAGAGCAACAGATTTCTCTTACTTAGATTTCAGCTTATAAGGCGTGGATGGGGCTAAGCATCTTTTGGTGCGTATACTCTTCAGCAATAGATTGTATCGTATTGCTTTTGCTAATACTATTTCGCGCTCTATAATAATCTACATATAAATTAGCCATTCTATGGTTATACGATCCAGCGAGATGTGTCATTTCAGGATTTGACTGTTGATTGGTCAAGAAGATAAAAATAGATGGAGGGCGTATTCAATGAGGTTTGACTATCTGACTAGATATTGTACAGTGGCTGTGTATACGTTTGCGGACAGATCCACAGCTCATGATGCAAAGGATTTTCCAGGCCAAAGACTATACTCTTATTTTGGTAGGTGTCTTGAATGCAATCACATACTCAAAATCTGAATGATGGTCATTTCATGCCAATGTCTCGAAAGCCTTGTAGAAGCCTCACCATATCATACCAACCCCCATCACCGAAAGCACCAGGACTAGGCCCCAAACCCTTGAAGCCGAAATTTTCCTAGAACCGAATCAGATGATCATGAGCGATGATGACAGCGTTATCTGCAGATCCGACAGAGCTTCGAAGATATTGAAGATACTCGCCCATGAGGGATCTTCCGATGCCTTTACCTTGTTACTCTGGCTTGATTGTTAAGGAATGGACTTCCAATATCACGACCATTGGTGTCGTTTCCAATCGCGTGTCCTTCAACGAAAACCACATCCCTCCTGCCCTGCCAGTTCCGGGGCATTTTCATTGAACCATCCGTGACACGATTGGAGTAGACTCGGGTTGCGATAACATGTCCAATATGCTCAAGCTTGCTTTCATTACCAAGCGTCTCCACAAACAACCCCAGGCAAAGCTCCGGGCATACGGTGAAATGGTAGATAAACTGTAGAAGGGCAGTCAGAACACTTGCCATTCTCATCCTTCAAGCATGCTTCGGATCTGATCAATATCAGACCTTCTCCTTGGAGCATCGCTCCTGTTCTGGGAAAGCACTTTCAACGTCCACGCAGCTTTCCACATCCACCACTGATAAGGGCCGAATGAAAGATCTCCAGCTGGCCAGTCCGGGATATTGTACGGACTTCATCGGTGCGCCGAGTGAGATAATCTTTGGGAAGGAGTAACTTGAAAGGGACACGACGAATCAAGTCTTTTCTTTTTTTGTGGAAAGTACCTGGAGCTTTAGCATTTATATGTCCTGAGCGAGTGCCTGGTTGTTTAATCGGGGTTTGCGAAATCAGCTCCAGGATGGAAGTATCTGAGATTGGGGCCAGAACAGTAATCGTGGAAAATTTCTTAATCGGTCTTGCTGCCCAACGAAATTCCCGTAGTACATCTGACATCGTCGAAACTAGGGAAATTTCAAACAGAGCTTAAATGATCTATTGCAAAGCCTGTGAACTACAAAGGCCTATATAACAAGTATAAGCTTCTATGGCGGCTTATTTGATAGCTCTTAGCAATACCAATGTGACCATACCTTGTTCATGCGGTGTAACTGCCATTCCTTAAAATATACAATTCAGTTCTGGGTTGAAATATACCGCTCTCCTTGCATAGATGATATTCGATATTTTAACAACCTATATTTCCACCCCGACAGTATAGGTACCAATAGAAGGGATCACTTGCGGGCCGCCTTATTTATTGTCGCCTCGACGAAAACATAATATAGTTTGAAAAAGCGAAAATTATTCAAGACGTCCTCTATCAGAACTCACGAACAAAGGCATATGCTCTGTTCACAGGCGATCTGGCGGTTTTCGCCGATATTCGGTAAAAAACCCCTGTAATTTGGAAGGTGGCGCACAAGAATACCTTCCAACTACCTGGACCGTGCGCCATGTCATGGTATGTCATTGCGTGTTAACACCATTACTCTCTCAACCTACTGCCTTTGCCTGCTGCATCTCCGTGAACATGGTGTCCTGACATCCGAGAAGCACTTGTCCTTCATGCTACTGTATTACCATAATCGCACCGATCTTCCAACCCTGAAAAGGTTGCGGTCTTAGCCTTATCTCAGCCTCGCCTCGAGACCTGGCAGGCCAGCATCTCTCTCAAGCCGTCGCCTCTTAGGATCGACTATTACGAGTGCTTCAAAGACATCTACCTTATCACATTGTTTGTGAACTAGATCTAGAAGAACAGTCTTCTTGCCTATTGTATCTCCGCCCCTTGCGGTCTGACTGAGAAAGTTCCACAAAGGCACTTGCGTGGAGGGACAGTTCAACATCCTTCGGACATCAAATCCATATCAGAATCACACCTACTACAAAGAAGTTTGATTTCTACAGGCCCTCTCTCCAATATCATGTCTATACGGCTTTTGCAACTCGACAATCATGGCGCATTCAGCCTGACCGAGTTTACTGGTCCCGTGACACCTTCGTATGCTATACTGTCGCATACTTGGGGGCCAGATAGCGATGAGATTACTTTTGCAGATATAGGAAATCATTTAGAAAAGACCAAGGCTGGATACGAGAAACTTCGATTCTGCGCAGAACGAGCTTTTCATGACAGCTTAAAATACTTCTGGGTAGATACATGCTGTATCAACAAGTCGGACGGGGTTGAGCTTCAGCACGCTATCAATTCTATGTTTCGATGGTATCAGAAGGCAGAGAGGTGTTATGTGTACTTATCAGATCTACATGAAACTGAGAATGACCAGTTACCCTCAGTCTCCTGGCAAGAAGCGTTTCGAAGAAGTCGATGGTTCACCCGAGGTTGGACGCTTCAAGAACTGCTTGCGCCAAACTCTGTTGAATTTTTCACTAAAGCTCATGTCCGAATAGGCGACAAGAAATCACTGGAACAGCAAATTCATGAAATAACAAAGATTCCGATCAAAGCTCTTCAAGGGTGCCCTCTATCTGATTTCACAATCGAGGAGCGAATGTCGTGGGTACAGGATCGCAAGACCAAGTATGAAGAAGATAAGGTGTACTCACTTCAAGGCATATTTGATGTTCATATTCCGCTTATCTACGGCGAAGGATGGAAGAAGGCGTCGATGCGACTTCAGAGAGAAATTCAAGAGTCCTCAAAATCCCAATTTATCTTCTCGAAGGGTGGTGCTTCTTGGATCGTGCCTTTCAATAGGAATCCCAATTTCACAGGTCGAGAGTCTTTACTTGCTGTACTTGAAGAGAAGCTATTTGTGGCAGGTCAACCGACAAAATATACAGTCACCGGACTTGGGGGTGTAGGCAAGACACAGTTAGTGCTTGAACTCGTCTACCGGATCAAAGACAAGCATAGAGCTTGCTCGGTCATCTGGATACCAGCAACTAACATCGAAAGCCTTCATCAAGCATATTTTGACATTGCCCGCCAGCTCAGCATTCCCGGTTGGGAAGACACTAAAACGGATGTGAAGAAACTTGTTCAATCATACCTGAGCGGGGAAAGCGCTGGACAGTGGCTCCTGGTGTTTGATAACGCTGATGATATCAACATGTGGATCACCAAATGTGGGTCCGAGGAGGAGTCTAGCCGTTTAATTAACTGCCTCCCAAGAAGTGAACAAGGATGTATCGTCTTCACATCGCGCGACAGAAAGACAGCCGTCAAGCTCGCACAACATAATGTGATAGAAGTACCAGAAATGAACGAAGAAATGGCTACGCAGCTTTTACAAAAGAGTTTGATTGACACAGATCTTATCAACAGTAACAAGGCAGATGCAACCGCTCTACTTGAAAAACTCACTTATCTCCCATTAGCGATTGTTCAAGCAGTCGCATATATCAATGAAAACGGTATAACATTCGCCGCTTATCTGGCACTCCTAGCAGATCAGGAAGAGCAAGTTATCGATCTCCTCAGCGAGGAATTTGAGGATGAATGGAGATACCGAGACCTGAAAAATCCAGTAGCCGTTACGTGGCTAATCTCCTTCGAGCAAATACGGCGGCGGGATACTCTAGCAGCAGAGTACCTATCATTCATGTGCTGTGTCGAGCCAAAGGATATTCCACAATCTATTCTTCCGCCGGGGCCATCGCGAAAGAAAGAGATGGAGGCAATTGGTACACTGGATGCCTACTCTTTCGTCACTAAACGGCCTACAGACTTAGCTCTTGATCTCCATAGGCTGGTACATTTGTCCATGCGCAACTGGCTTCGGAAAGAAAGTTCGCTTGCTAAATCAATAGAAAGAGTCATTGTACGACTAGAGGAAGTGTTTCCAGATTCAGACGAACATGAGAAGAGAAAGGTCTGGAGGACTTACCTGCCACACGCGCGGTATGTACTAGATTCCGATCTCGTGGACAAAGATCATCAGATGAGGACTGATCTTTTATGGAGATATGGGAAATGTCTTCATGAAGATGGAAGATGGAATGAAGCTGAGGCTATAGTTACTGAAGTTCTCGGAATTTATAAGAGAGTTCTTGGTGTAGATCATCCTAACACGCTTACCAGCATGGCTCTACTAGCGTCGACGTATAGGAATCAAGGTCGGTGGGACGCTGCCGAAGAGCTGGACGTACAGGTACTAGAGACGAGCAAGAAGAAACTTGGAGCGGACCATCCTGATACGCTGACTAGCATGGCCAACCTAGCGTCGACGTATAGGAACCAAGGCCGGTGGGACGCTGCCGAAGAGCTGGAGGTACAGGTACTAGAGACGAGCAAGAAGAAACTTGGAGCGGACCATCCTAATACGCTGACTAGCATGGCCAACCTAGCATCGACGTTATGGAACCAAGGCTGGTGGGATGCTGCTGAAGAGCTGGAGGTACAGGTACTAGAGACGAGCAAGAAGAAACTTGGAGCGGACCATCCTGATACGCTGACTAGCATGGCCAACCTAGCGTCGACGTTATGGAACCAAGGCCGGTGGGATGCTGCCGAAGAGCTGGACGTACAGGTACTAGAGACTCGCAAGAAGAAACTTGGAGCGGACCATCCTGATACGCTGACTAGCATGGCCAACCTAGCGTCGACGTTATGGAACCAAGGCCGGTGGGACGCTGCTGAAGAGCTGGAGGTACAGGTACTAGAGACTCGCAAGAAGAAACTTGGAGCGGACCATCCTTCTACGCTGACTAGCATGGCCAACCTAGCGTCGACGTATAGGAACCAAGGCCGGTGGGATGCTGCTGAAGAGCTAGAGGTACAGGTACTAGAGACTCGCAAGAAGAAACTTGGAGCGGACCATCCTGATACGCTGACTAGCATGGATGAACTTGCTATTACATGGAGAGGACAGGGTCGAAATGATGAAGCCCTTCAGCTATTAGAGGAATGTCTAGCATTGCGGACAGAGATCTTAGGACTCAATCATCATGACACATTGTCGTCCCGTGATGCATTACTCGAATGGCAGATAGAGGGGAAAATACTGAAGCCTTAAAGAGCAGAAGCTTGATGTATAGTTTTAGAACTGCTTGGAAACAATAGGAATATATTCAAGAAGCTAATAATAACATAGCCGAAGCCTAGTAATTTCAAAACATTTATGATACTGATATTGAATGACACTTCCCACTTGTGCACTAACGTGTGTTATTCCCAAAATTGGCTCTCAGAACTGACACACTTGGGAATGACTTTGTTTTTATTGGTTATTCTCACTTGTTGTCAGTGTAATATTACGTTGGCGGCTACTCAGAATAGTGTTATATATGGTATTTTCGATGCGCCCAGGACTGTGCGCTATGCTAACCGACTGCGATACGAAACTGCCTCGATTTGTTCAACTTTCAAGATTTTCCTTTCGGGGGATGCGACTTTCTGTACAGTCCTCCTTCCATCACAACCTCGAGGACTCATGCTAAGAGATCATTTCCCTATATGGAGTCGTTTTTTCGATCTTTACCAAAAGATGTGGCAGACGGAGCTCTGCCAACCAAGTCACGTGTGCATCAAGAACAAATCATATAAGACCATTTAAACGAATCATCGGTGGGATGGCGTCGCCCTTTTGGTTCAACAAGATGCTTAAGGAACTTTAAGCCGTCATGTGACCAACGAGGAAACACATGTAGCAGACGAAGGTCACGTGATCTATGGACGATCAGCACTGTTACGATTGACATTGGATCAACACCAGTAATTTTACAAGTGATCCTTCAACTTCTTAACCTCTCCTTCTAATCCCTGTATACTCTGCCTAAGGCTTGATTTATTCATGTATTTATTTAGCTCAGAAGAGCTCTGTTTTGAGCTCTTCAGACTATTGTAATTCCTCAGTCAAATAACTAGGTTTTAGTCTCACAACATGTATATAAACCTTTCAGGCAGCTCTTGCTTCCCATTCTACATATTCGATGTGACCTTAAGTGCATCCTACGATTTGTTTCATTTCAACAAAGATACCCAAAAGATCTATCTCCCTGTGTCATTTATTGAAGACGGGTTGTTAATCGCCAAAAACGCGGCAGAAAATGGCGTTGCCGAAGGCGGTCGAGGATTTCTTACCAAGACTGTGTGCAAACAATTACGGATTGAATCGAAGGTTGGGCTGGGTACACGTAGCCGGCCAGGAAAGTGACGCCTATCTCGACATGATCAAACTGTGACTCGATTGACTTCATTTCTTAGAACCGATTTCTACTCAGACCCCTTACCATGTGCCAATCGGAAGCCTATCCACGGCGGTTCGTCGACGTAAGTCACCCACGTTTGAAAACACAAGCCTTCGTGATTGACTTCATACAAGGTCGCAGTTACGTTCACCGCTGACCAGTTCCAAGGTGTATATCGGGGGAAGAAATACCATGAACCTGATTTTGCCAAGGTCATACAGCGTGCCCAGGAATATGGCTGTGAAAAGATGATCTTAACCACCATGACCTTGCTTGGCGCTTATTCCAATCATCAGCTCGTGCAGCAGTACCCCGGTACTTGCACCATGACTCTTGGAGTGCATCCCTACCACGCCGGTGAGCTATATGTAGAGAAAAGTTATCTCGATATTATGCTACAGTTCGGACAAAAGCTGCTGGCAGAAGAGCCGTCATCACTCGTGGCATTTGGCGAAATAGGCCTCGACTACGACTACCTCGACCGCGCTGATAAAGAGACCCAGCAACGCGCGTTTCGGGACCAACTCGAGCTGGCGGTACAATTGCAGCTCCCACTCTTTCTGCACGCGAGAAACTCAACAGCCGATCTCATCTCTATTCTCAAGCCATTTTTGCCCCGGCTTCCACGGGGCGGGTTGGTGCACTCCTTCGCAGGCACCAAAGACGAGATGCTGCAGCTCGTGGAGCTGGGTTTGGATATCAGTGTGAATGGAGTCTGCTTCCGTACTGATGAGCAGTTGGATATGGTGCGCCATATTCCACTCGACAGACTGCAGCTTGAGACGGACGCACCATGGTGCGAGATCGTCTTGACTAGCCAGATCGAGCAGTATCTGCAGAATGTGCGCGCGCTGCCGCCGTCGCGGAAGCATAGTAAATTTATTGAGGGGCAGATGGTCAAGGGACGCAATGAGAGCTGCACCATTGAACGGGTTGCGATCATTGTTGCCGGTCTGATGGGAGTGCCAATAGAGATAGTAGTTGCAGCTGCGTGGAATAACAGTGTTCGGATGTTTGGATTGGTATGAGATACAACTGGCACTGTAATACTTGGCGCTGTAGAGTTAGTATTCGCACCATGGTGAAAGTAATTAGAGACATTAGAGAAGAAGTTAGAAATAGTACGACGCGTAGACCATAAAACTCAAAGTAGAAAATATTGATACGATTTGGCAAAACCGGCTCATGTCTCATGAGCCATATTCCAAAAACAGCATATAGCTGAGTTGGATAGAGAGTTTAATAATGGTGGTTATATGAAGAGAATCCTTGGTTTTATACTTGTTGAAATATAAAACATATGTGCTCATTTGTCTTACCCAAGCAAGGAGCGGAAGGGCCGGCAAGGGGGCAAAGGAGTTAGAAGCTCGCCAACTGGTCCAGTTAACAGAACTCATGCTAATAACGGCTTGTAGATCAAGGCTAAGACCTCTGATGTACTGTCAGGATTTATTAGTGACAGGAAACATTTGTATGCTTGCCTCTTTTCTCGCAAAATACATATTCAGTGGCAGACTTTTGACATCGCTTGAGAATTAGCAGTACCGACGGCTAATAAGCCTTGTATAAATATCTCTCGACATTCATGAGTAGGAGCCACACCATCTGGTAGACGAGATTACTGCTCACTGGAAAGCAATGAAGTGATGTTGAATGCTTTGGCTTTCCAGGCAATCCTAGGCTGACAGGCATCGAACTTTTGTTTGCATACAAATCAAGCCACGAGCGGGGTAAAAGAGGACATTGGTTGACTTGTATGTATGAAGCACCAATAACATACCTTGGTTCTAAGGGCTATGGTTGATGACAAGCGAATTATTTTGAGCCGCATACGGCGCAGCTGACAAGATAATAGATCTGCTTAGAGACACAGCGACGAAATTCTAACAGATCATTCTTGAGACAGGATAGATATCTACGTCGACTTTGGCCATACAGCATCAGGATAGACAAGGCTGCCATGTTTGGTTATACACGCCCACGGCATGCCGAAGAGCTACGCCTTCTCAAGATTGAACCAGACCCAGCATCAGGCTACATATCCTGTTCGATTGAATCTTTCTCCTTTAACGGAGAGTCGACATTACCTTACTTCGCCCTTTCATACGAATGGGGGCCAGATGATGGAACACGGAGACATATCTTATTAAATAGGCAAAAGGTCGCAGTTCGAGAAAATTTATGGCAAGCCTTGTGGCACCTGCGCAAAAGAGGCATAAGCAACCGCGGAGATACGTTGTATGCTAGCGGGCGTCGAGATCTCTATCTTGATCGCATGTCAACACCAAGCGCATGACAATGTGGAAGCTGGATTTGGATTGATGCTCTGTGCGTCAACCAGGAAGATACAGAGAAGAGGAACTGCCACGTTCGTCTTATGCCTCAGATTTACCGTGATGCGAAAGAAGTCCTCGCATGGCTTGGGCCTTTCGCTGCCTTACCATACTCGCACTGGTACAATGAAGACGAAGGCGCGGGCAGTTATATAGTTTCCATGCGCGCTCTATCGCGAGATCGTGGTGATGGGGGTCTAGTAGGTCTAGTAGGCTCCGGAAGCAAAACCGTCAGTGTGTTGACGGTTTTAAAAGCCTTGTTAAACCGATCATACTGGCAGAGAACCTGGGTTATTCAAGAGATAACTCTTGCATCGACGGTGTTCCTTATCTGCGGCGATTTTCTCGTTGATCCTGCTGTTTTAAACTACTTCCGACCTTTTGCCTCAAGGGAGATGGAAGACCCAGAATACGATACGGACAATGACCTGGGTCTGATTCGACCATCGAAGGAATTACAGTTATCCATGGGCTCTCGCCTGCTCTGGGATATATTTCGACTATCAGTTTTTGAAAGATCCTTATATCAATATGGCAGTGGCCGCCGTGTTGAGAGTGTCGAAGGATATCGAGTCGAGAACGATGCCGAGATCTTTGCTAGAATCCAACGAGATATCCATGGCATAACGCGCAGCAAAGGATATATTCTTGATGAACACCGGAAATCAGTACGGGCGGATACCCTCGAAGAACTGCTGTGGACCTGCCATGGGTCAACATGCTCTGACCCAAGAGATAAGATATATGCGCTTCTGGGCCTTGCATCGGATTGCCAGAGCGGCGAGATAGAGGTCGACTACTCCAAATCTCTTTTTGAGGTGTACAAAGATGTCGTCTGCTTCTATGGCAGATCGCATAGCAAACCTGAGTCCCAGTATATGCCAAAGGTTGTTAGCTTCAGTCAGCATCTTCAAAGGGTATTTGGAAGCGAACCTATACTGCAGGAAATGAGCGAAGAGGAGAATAGCAAGATGGAAAGATTCTCTACAGGGTGCATCAAGGCTCAAGGCATTCTTACTGGGACCGTATTTCGACTGAAAGAAGTCCCCAAATACAGCCTTGGACAAGAATGTAGACAGAGCTCAATGGACGCAACAAATCTCGACGATAATTTCTTCGATAGCCTTCAAAACATTCTTACCCTTAGTCCGAATAATTCGTTTGGGTTTTTCCCAGGTTAGTAAGCCCAATCACCCCAAAGAATGTGTATCAACTTTTAAAGAGGCTAACTCTTACTTAGTATGTACCACCGGTGATGGCAGCTGGCAGCCGCCGTCAGTGCCGTCTCGTACCAAAACTGCATACCAAAGCGAAGACGGTGTAAGGTTCCTAAATTTCCAGATGGAGAATGGCCGCACGGGTATTATTTCTGCAAACGCACGAAAAGGCGATATAATCTGCCAGTTTCTAGATTGCGATGTCGGTGCTGTACTGCGCAAACACTCTAACAAGTCGACATTCAGTGTTGTAGGAAGAGCAATAATCCGAAAAAGTGAAAAGGAAGGTTTATTGGAGGGAAATCTCTCTTGGGACGAAGTCAGATGGAGGCAGTTTACTCATAGTGTTCCCTACTTTGATCAGGATACTGGCCCGCCAATGGATAGAATAATAAATCTGGAGCTTGATATAGTAACACTCCAACAGCTAACTCGATGAAAGAAGGGATTAAAACCTCCAACAGAATGATAGATAGGAAGCAATTTAAAACTCTGTCGGGGGTTTCTAGTCTCAACGCATTATCATAAAGGGTTGAAAGTTAATCATACAAGATGTCAGCTTACATTTCGGTTTCCTTGATTTCAGATAACTTACACGGTTCCTTGTGGGGCCAGCACTAGAACTACGTGCTAAGCTGCTTAGCATTGCGTGTTGATCTCCACCACTGCAGACCCACTATCGCAGTATAGATACCAAACAATTAGACTTAACAATCTCATGCAGCCGTACCAGCCAGCAATCGATTTGAACTTGTGTTGTGTTCTATGCAGATTCTCCTCCCAGAGTCAGTTGAAGGGCTTGTCCTGGCGACGAAGTAAGAGCAACATCAATTTCAGGATCGTTCGTTTAGCAGTATCGGGATATTCCTCAGGTACATGGAGCCAGGCTACTCTCCTAGATATTTTCCACTGCGGCCTTGCTTCTAACAGGCTTTGCACTGAGTCTGTTGCCCATTGATTCAATGAGTGAGTTTAGGTAGTCGTGTTCGTTGGTTTATAGCCATTGGCACTGGTAAAGCTTGACAAATGTAAGAGCATAAGAATAAGTAAGCTAGAAAGGCAAATGAAGCCGCTTCAAATGGCACCTAATATGATACTTGCTAAAAAATGTATCCAGCGTTGACAAAAATAGTATTGAGAATAAGATCTTCCCCCGATAGATCATGATATCAAGAAGGAAGCCTGAACAAATTGGACCGCAAAATAAGTTCCATACGCATGTGAAGGTCTCCCAGCCTTCGTATGCATCTCTCCTCCTGTAATATAAAAAATGCGCTTAGGCAGGCGATAGATAGTTTAGGAACAAAAGCTATTTCTGATCTAGATGCGAACGCATCATCGAGATGCTTTCTACTCTGGAACTGTCTTTGTCCTCGTGATCACCTGGGCGATCGTAGAAAGTGCGGCTTCACAATCTTGAACCTTAGTTCGAAGCGTCGAGATAGTAGTAGTATTCTGGTGTGTCTCTTCCAAGAGCTCAGCGTTCTTCCTCTGCAATTCTCTAATCTCCTCATCCTTATCCCTAGCTTCACATCGTAACTGTTCGTTCTGCTCGGAGAGCAAGACGCACCTCTCGCTAGCTAGCCTGGCGTTCTTCTCTGCTGCAAATACTCGTCCGTTAGCCTTCTTTGCCCAGCTTTGAGCAGACTGGATGTAGTGGTATGCACCGTCGAAGAGGAACTGGATGTCGGTATCGACCGAGGACGCCTTGTCCAGCGCAGTAGATTTAGCGCCTGTACATGTCGTTTCCAACGGTAAACCGGCATCTCTAGTAGCAATGCGCGTTGGTCCTGATTTGACCTTGGAAGTGTTGGTGTCTACCATGGGTTTAATTCCTCCCGTGGGAAGCGGAGAGTCTTGGGTAATTTCCATCGACTTGGCAGCGGGCGGAGGTTTCTCCGTGGTGTCGCGAGCTGTTCCGCGGGGTGTGGTGGTGCTGCCGTGCTTTGTCTTTGAATCTGATGATGTGAGAATAGAGGAGTGCAGGGGCCGTACGATGATGGTGTCTTCGTTGCCTCCGGTCCCATTGGCGGAAGCGAATGGTCTCTCCATGGTCGACGTCACATCTGATCGTCTGGCGCCCGCAGGTGTGCTCTGCCTGTCGGAATGGCGCGTGTCGATATTCTGGTTAACGGCCTTCCGACCACGAGATGAAGTATTTGGTGAGTCCCGAATGCCGGGCCCTTCCAGCACCTGTGTCGATGTATCAGGGGAGTCTACTTGTCCTCTGGGACTCGATGTGGCGTTGGCTTCATCGAGGGCTTTTGCCGTTGCACACAGACGTCAGCCAGGAGTCATCAAATGCTCACCGCGCGCGCTCTCTTACCTAGCGCTTTCCTTGTTTTGCGTCTTTTGCGCGGCGGACTTGAAGGCCTACTGTCCATGATACTTAGGTATAGGATGACGGAGAAACCTTCCGTTCGCAACTTTTCTGGCTATGTGGAAGCACAGACCGCGCACTCAGGATGAATTGTTTGGCCACGGCGGATGATCATGAAATCATCGATCTTAGTCATTTGCGGGATCTAGCGGTTAGCAGCCGGCGATGACGGATCCTAATCTGCCTCTGCTACGTCTGCTTGCCACGTCGGAAGACGCCCTGCCTTGCCTTGCCGAGTACTGGCTATTAGCTGAATGGGTTAAGTCAAGTGATAGCCTCCTGACTCGCGAGGGGGAAAATTCTGTAGTGCAAGTTCCACACCTTAATTGCGGGTATGAATTTTCTACTTCGCCTTATATAGGCTATGGCCGGTCGGGCCTGTCCTATCCTTACACCAATAGACTTTTCACGAGCCATTTATGAGATAGTAAAGTGTTTCTAAAATTAGAATGTGTTGGTAATCTTGTAAACTAGGGTTGTTATACGCCAAGTGCTGATAACTGCAGCCAAGCAAGCAAGATACTCCTTACTGCGGCCTATAGCGGTGTGTACAAATCTTGTGATGGTGCTTTACTCATGTATAAGTGTAAATGTGGTATCCTAGGTCTGTCTACCACGGACTCTTTGGGGTACGGTAACACACGTTCTCGCTGAATGTTTCCCTATAGATAGGCAGACCCATTTTCGGGTCTTGTTGACTTCTAGGATAAGCTCTGCTAAAGGAAGGATTTGAGGCAGCTTCATAGCTTCATGCTGTTAAGCAGGATATAAGTTAATTTTAAACTCGCACCATTTCTTAGACATGTGCTCCAGTGCCTTTTTGACTCTCAAACCCCTCCGCTGTTTGGTATTCTAAATAATCTTTCATACCTCTTTCTGTACGTCTCGATCGATGCTTTTAGGAACTGTCACTTGCGTCCTGATCCCGTATCTCGTAAGATTTGCCCCACCTAAGCAGCTTATTGTGCCCATCGTTGACCGGCCAACCAATCAGATCCAGAAATAGCGTATCTTCGTTGTACTTCCCTTCCAAAGATGACTTTATTGCGCTACTCTGGATCGAGGAATATAGCGTACCACAAGGTGATGGCGAACTGTCTTCTGGAAAAGTGAAATATAGAATTCAGGTGACAGATGGTGCTGCTCATGTTCACTGAGCTTTGTTGGCAGGGCAGTGGCTGTATCGGTGAATGGAGATAGGATATCATCGTCTCAGAGGCTCCTGGCACTATAGTCTAGGGTAGGAGAATTGGAATGAAAGGCTCCAAAACCCTTGAAGAAGACCACACTGAGCCGCAACTCGGCGAGAGAAGATGGCGGTGGACGGTGTCGATAGGAATTATCCCTACTCCGTAGGAATGCCTTCTTAAAACTCGACTCAATGAGCTTCAGACTACACAGCATATAGATTGCTACTAGTTGGTTTGATTCTGTTAATGCTACTTCTTGGATTCCCAAGTCACTGTCAGATGCGAGGTCCAAAGTCAAAGATAGGGTTGCGCCAGAATAATAGGACACGGGAAGGATGGATTTGCGTAAGAGGGATGTACTCGTTGGCTGGAATTGGTAATTGACTTCGCGTGCTCTACTTCTAGAGCTTTTTGTTTTGACAAACTTCTAAGAAATTTCATTCCCTATGTCAGGCGTTTATAATTGTAAATTCAGTCCTGACAAGTGCGCATTAATCTGGGTTTTAGTACAGACTGGTGTACCACCTAGGAATTTGCTTGCATGCGTTGGAGAAATGCTTCTACTAGCACCATAGAATCCTGCTCTTCCATGTGAATGAAGTGGTTTGTGGTGTCGGCGATATGCTCGCGGTCCTGTATGGTCTTTTCGGCTTCTGAGGCCACGTTGGTCGAAGAGACGATTGAGACGCGACGACCTGCTGTGGATGAGAAGTAAAACGAGTTAAAAGATTCAGTTAGCGCAATAATATTAATCGTGAAGACTACTCCATGGTTTTTAAGTTGGAGCCATGCGTGGTGGCGGGAAGGTGTAGTAGACCTGGACCTGCTCGCTGCGGACGCACACGCGAACCAACTACGCATCATGCTGATGTTTTTCTGTCCGCGGGGTTTCAGATTGCGATCCCGCGCCGGAAACATCAACTTCCTGCATGACGAATACGTCGCCGGTTTATCCTAGCGATATAGATCTGATAATACGCACTATGCTGCTGCTTCACAGTGACTCGGTTTGCACTGCTTCCTACACTACAATTGACATGGGTTCTACCTTTTTGCACTCCACTGTAAACTGAAGCTTGCCTCTTGCTGCCCGTGCTTAAGGACACATGCCACGCCACGAGATTTAATTAACCTACAGAACGCTTAGCTGTAATACAAGGACGTCATATTGAATTGCTTGAGAGACTAGTCTAGTTCTCTAAAGTTCTGGGTGAGTCTAAGGACTCCGTGGGTCGACTTGGAGATGTCGCAAGGCAAGCCCAAATACTGAAATTGTCCAGCACAGCTCGACATCGCGACTACCATCGTTGCATCACAACGGCCCTCAACAACAGAATAGCATATATATCATGGGATTCTTCTCCTACAGTTCGGCGCCACTCACCGAGAAAAACCTTCCCGACCAGTCTAACAAGGTAGGTCATTACGAAAGCTGCTGCTGAGGTAGAATATAGTATATAGGAGGGAATCAGCACGCTGATGCTCGAAACAGGTTTTCATTGTCACTGGCTCCACTGCAGGCGTCGGCAAACATCTGGCAGGGATTCTCTATCAGCACAATGCCCGTGTCTACATCGCGGCACGATCTGCCTCCAAGGGCGCCTCCACGATCGACGAGCTCAAGCGTCAACATCCCAACTCCTCTGGCTCACTGGTATTCTTACCGCTCGATTTCAATGACTTGACTGGCATCAAGGCATCGGCGCAAGAGTTCTTGAAGCAAGAGTCAAGACTTGACGTGCTATGGAACAATGCCGGCGTTATGGTCCCGCCGCAAGGTAGTAAGACGAAGCAGGGCTTCGAGCTGCAGCTTGGCGTCAACAACGTGGGGCCCTTTCTGTTTACCAAGATTTTGACACCACTGTTGATTGAGACAGCCAAAACCGCACCGAGCGCTAGTGTAAGAGTTGTCTGGGTTGCATCTTCAGCTGTGGAGCTCTTTAGCCCGAAAGGAGGCGTGGAGATGGATAATCTAGAATATAACGCGGACCGCAGTGCGTGGATGAAGTACGGCATGAGCAAAGCGGGGAATGTATTCCATGGGACGGAATTTGCGAGGCGTTATGGTGACAAAGGCGTACTAAGTGTGGTAAGAGTGTTGTCTACGGTGTTATTCCTTGTCTCTGACATATTTCTAGTCGCTGGATCCCGGATATCTGAAAACCGGCCTCTACGACAACGTGTCGAAGTGGCAGACCTTATTTCTAAATATTGTTCTTCGCGAGCCAATCTGGGGAGCTTATACTGAATTATTCGGCGGCCTATCTGAGGCCCTCACCATGAAGGATAATGGAGCTTTTCGTAAGTCTATTCTCGTCGGTTTCCTGGGCTTTGGCGAAGGAGATTAACACCCGTGACAGTTCAGCCATGGGGTAAGATAGGTACCCTGCGTAAAGACGTAGAAATAGCGAGCAAAACGAAGGAGGCAGGTGGGACCAATACTGCTGTGCAGTTCTGGGACTGGAACGAGGAGCAAGTTGCTGCTTATGCTTAAATGCCATGCTTAAACCGTCGGGCACGGGGTATGACAGCATATTTATACCCCACTCTGAAGATCCGTCTAGATTACGACTCATCGCACAAGTCTACGAAGCTTGTATCGTTCATGTATTCTAACCTTGCACATCAGAATTAATCTCTGACTGGTTGTGTCTTTGTTATATCACGTGGTTTATTTTACTCTGACGAGTAGAAAGATAGTTTGCAATGTACATTATGCGTTGTGCGAATGCACAGCAAGGAAAAGGTCAACCGTGGTGAGAGAAGTTCTTAGATGCAAATTTCTGATTATGATACTTATATAAGATTTCATTATGCCATCAAGCCCGCTACCATAGCTCATACGAAGACCGAGAGGTCTGGTAAGAAGAAACCCACAATTGCTGCCGCCGAGGTCCTGACCATTGAATCACTACAAACATGCTTTTGGTTTCAGAGATGGTGTTCGAATTTCAGTATAACGCCCAAATGTCATATGCTAGCGTCAAGCTACTCTGGGTTTAAACACTGGTCATGGTCGCCAAATGATTCAATACACCAATAGAATGTAATAGTGAAAATACCTTACAGTTGTGGTAGCAGCACATTATCTTACTGAATGAAAACTTTGCTTGGTTGCGCTGATGACTTTTTCAGAGCTTCGCCCTGCATAATCCCATGCACGTAGCTGTCTCCAATCAAGCGATATACAGCACCACCAGCATGAATGCATTCGCGCTGTGGAGTGTCGACGGTATCGTCGTGGCAGTCAGCAGCGGCCACGGGCCCAGTGGTCGAGCTTGGAATCTCTCCTGCCTTGCTATTTTGTTCACATGCATTAGTGACACGCCTGAGTATCAGAGGTACACTGCATCCATCGACCACGTGAATTTCATCTCCCTCAGAAGTGTTACCCCAGCCAGTAGCTAACCTACCACTCGAGGTAACAAAGAATCGTCTGCTATTGGTGAACAAGTGTACCATACGGTCCACAGCGCCATTTCGCTCCTGTAGCCAAGAAGCGGGATCGGCGTCGAGACCAAATAAAATGCCTGTTTGGGGTATGGATTCTCGTCCTCGGAACCACCTCCACCACTGCTTGGCAGCGTCGATATCGGACGGCTCCATAGATTTGAATTTCCGAGGTCTCTCCGGGTCGAAAACTCGGTCCGCAAACAATGTTCTCCAGAATTGGTCCTCTAGCGGCGAATCTTCTTCCAAATCGTCTGGAAGGCCAGCTAGTCGCCTCCAGGAAATTACAATGCCAGCTCGATCGTCGTGAGTGTGAGGGTGGCAGTCTTCAACTTCTTTACCAATGCTGCCGACCACATCAACAAGGGTACTGGTGACAGAGAGGCATAAGTCATCGCTGATATGAATTTCGTGGGCTCTGTCCAAGGAGGCTCTGGACAAGTCCCAAGAATACGGAATTCCTACCGTATCCGCCCCAGCAGTCCAGTCCGGGACCCAAGATGGAAGGTTGTATTTCTCGTTACGGAGGGTGTTTGTGAAGGCAAGGACTTGCAAGCCCGTCTTCTCGTGAATAACCCGCCTGGTAGCTTCAGTGAATACAGTTGCAACCGAGACGTTATAATCCGCCATGACCTTATCAGGCCCTTCATTCAATACAAGACCCAAGACTCCATACACGACGTCCCGAGGATCAGTAGCCTGACGACTACCTAAACCGGAGGCAAGAATGTGTCCCCAAGAGGAGTGAATCTCGCTTCCTTTGGCACGCTCAGCATCGTTCATTACCCATAATTCGGATGAGTCCTTGATACACTGGAAAGAGCGGTTCAGATCGCCCCATATAGTTATATCATCGCAGGGCTGCCTTTGATGCATTTCGAGAGCAGCCCCACAGCAGGGTTGATTGAGGTGATGCTCGAAATACATCTGAGCCCTGGCTAGCATTCTGTAGTCCAAGATATGAGGACCGTAGTAGATGGTAGGGTTCTTGGCGAGAACAATTTCCTGCACTATCCATGCCCGTGTCCAATAGGGCGCAGCGAGCAGGTCTTTCAACGCAGCAAGAGACTTCAACCAACTCTGAGATGGGCTGCGGTTGATATCTTCATCTTGTCCGAAGAATGGAAGATCATTCAAGTGCTTGTTTTGTGAAAGAGAGTATATGATGGTGAAGGCACCCAGTACGTGCCATTCCAAGGGTTCAAGAGGTCCAAGATAATTATAAGGTATCGCAGATGGGTCTCTCCAGTCAAATGACTTGACTTTTGGGCCACCTTTCTTCCGAGCAAATGTATTCTGATTCAACAGACTGGCGAAATCTTGGATCGCGTTGCAACTCTCAGCGAAGAGCATAGTAATTAATGTTGTAAGACTGCCCCCATCGCGATCTCCAGTCACGTCCAAATCTGGTGTGCCGGCTCCGTAGAAAATAGGACGCACTTCACGAGGTAAATGTTCGAGGAGTCGCCGAAACCGAAGGTCGTCGCCAGGTGGGTATGTTATGTCAGGTTGATTCTCGTTCGTCGAAGGTAAATTCTCTGGGTTCTCCAGATATGGTCTAAGTGTTGAGTATACCCATTCAGGCCAAGCCTCTTTCATTCCTTTTATCATCTCCGGGGAGCAATTCATCTTGGTAGAAGGTTGAGCCGGGGTTGTTTGTGGCTCTCCAAGCCACATAACAACTTCTTCGGCTGATGCATAGATCTTACGCATCAAGTTTATTTGGTGCATCTTTTCTGTGTTATCTGCCTGATTGATGCAAATAGCATCAATCCACAGTGTACGTTGAGTTACAGGTGAACGCAAGCGTGACAGTGCTGCATGAAGGTTTGTCGTGATCTCACGAGCTGCACCATCGACAATGATGCCTTGTGTGATCTTTGGATCACCCCAGACGTACGATAGTGCCTAGTTCAAATGTTAACCTCTGCCGGTTTTACATATTATTAGGAAACATTCTCACATCGTAGGCTGCGTCAGCATTCAGATCGACAACTCTAAGGGTGCACATAATTGGGTCTTCCTCCTTGCCCGGGTGAAGGTCGAGCAACCGGACCTGGCTCGTCCCTTGACATAACTTGTGTGCATCGTATATATTCCCAGAAACATTAAGGGATCCTAGTTGAGCTGATATGTCGTTTGCAGTAGTTGGCCTGACCGGCGCCGTGGATTTTATGGAAGTGGAATCAGATAGCTCTGCAATAGAGCTCAGCGCATGAGCGACGTCGACTTCGGGTTCTATTTGCCTAAAATATGCCACCATAAGTGCATAGCTTAGTATTTGCTGGATTTCGCCATACTCTGCTGTTGAGGACGACACAATCATCAAGGAATAAGCACTCCCGAAAATGAGCCTGTTCAAGTTGTGGACACTCTTTTCTGTCCGATAAAGCTCCTCTAGACACTTTACTAGATTCAGACGAGCGCCTAGGTAAAGCCTTGGGTTTTCCTCCGGTTCGTCGGTTTTGTGGACTTGGCCCTGATTTGTTTCGTCGCTGATTTCTCGTCCTGAGATCTGCGCTTCATCTGAGCTACAATCCCCAGCAGTCTCATTCTCTGACAGCGTAGCGAGATAAGTCTCATCCGTCATATCGAGATATTGCTGTAGATACTCGATTGCCTCCACGAGGATGTCATGATCGTTACTTAGGCGGTAATGCTGAACGTGCGCATAGCCTAAAGTGCCTAAAGTGTTGGCAGGGGTATCTGGCGCCGTAAGCTCCAGATGGTACTTTGCAGCTGCTATTAACTTTGTGAAAAAATCTATGTCGCTTGTGACGTCCATCTTTTGCTCGAAAAGCATCATCAGAAGTTCGGCAGCTGTGGCGGGTGGGATTATACAGGGAGTCGGGGATTGCTGAGTCGCTAGGAGCTGCACCAGCTTCTCAGCAAAGATGATAGCCTGGTCGAGGATTTTAACATTCCCGGAAACTTGGTGCTCGGCAGCCAGTTTGGAAACGATTAAGAACAAAGGGAGAATCTTCTCTGGAGATTCATCGTCGTCTAGAAGTGATTCTACGCTGGCTGGCAGTAGCATTGAAGGGAGTTGGGATCGCAATGATGACTCTCCAGTATCAGGAATGCCAACTACTGGGTCGTCCATTGTTCTTTCCTATGTATTCCAGGCGGAAGATACGACTATTTGGGCGGCGAAGAACGCAGAGATGAAGGTCGAGAAGCCTCTTATTAGGCACCGTGTAGCGACGACAGACTCGACGCCAATCTTGATTCCAAGGGAATTTAGGTGTGAAAGTAATGGCTAGCGACGACAGCAGTGGTGCTTTGTATGGCAATAGAGGTCATGTGCGCATGTTCAGCTCTGGCTGGGCAGTGGCGGCAGTGCAAGCCATAACTTTACGTGGACCAGTTCTCCCTCGCCAACTGTGGCTTTGGGCTGGCGATGCAGCTCTAGTATCTTGTCCTTTCGACCCCAGGCGATGCAAAGGGCGTCGTGAAACTTTACTTGGGACATAATTCCACTTTGGCAGAAGTTTGGTTCGTGAATTTCTGAGTGGCTGCCCAACTATGTGGCTTCGCATCAAAACCAGCCATAAAATATCGGTACGCACACCGCTTGCACTTCGTAATTTTACCGGTCCATTTCAAGATTGTACCAAGGACTCACAAACTTCCACAGGAGTGTTATGATGGTTGTAGGTGCCCTTTAGTGTGCACCAATGGTCACCTTTCCCCAAAAGGCCTGATCTCATGCTCTGCCTTACTAAACCCTCGCCACGCGAACGCCAGACCTTTTTACCTTTCAGCTGCAAGAAAAACAAGTTCCCGTGCAAGACAATCGCTTAATCGGTAAACGCACTACCCGCGCCCTATTCTGGTACCTGCGACGGTGTAACATCCGAGATGTTGCATCTCTAAGCTGACACTCTGGCGAAGCCCCTTACTGATGATGCTAATGGTCAACTAAAGTGATAGAAGAAGGTTGTGTTGGATAGGTTGTAGTCACTTTCGATTTGTGTCGGTATGTGTTCTCAGGCTTTTTACATCTTAGCTAGCCGCACTGATTAAAGAAGCAATGGACCGTGTGGACCAGTTCCGTACCACTGAATTCTTGGCAACATCTATGTAATATTGATCACTTTCAAGTGGTACTAGCTGATACGGTGATAAAGCAGCGGCCTCAATTTAGTCAACGTCAACTTGATTAAATTGGTAAACAGGCAAGAACAAAGATCAAAGATTGACCCTATTGCGATCTCTGCATGCAAACAATATACACTGTCGGTTCTTGTCAGAACTTTGGTCGCGCTAGTCCTGACATGGCCATCATGTGACATAAGGTTGTCACGATGTAAGACGATTGATCTTCTAGTATGACTTTGATTATGCACACACTTATTTATACCACGAACATATTGGAAGATTATACTGCTTCCTCAATCTCCATTATAGACCGATCTCATCCAACATGCACACCTTTCTAGGAGAACCCCGTGCTCTGATCGGGCCGAAAGTTACTCCGCGGGTACGTACGAGCCCAAAGTCTTCCGCAGGCGAAGGACTGTAACACATGCAGCCCCGAGCTTTGTTCAGCCGCGGATTCATCTCCAACAGCCAATCGTACAATGCCACTACATACCAATTTATACTCAACGATGTTAACATAGTCCGCAGAGATTGAGTTGATTCGTAAGCAAGCTAGCACCGGCCTTATCCCCAATTGTCTTCTATTGCCCAGGTCCCAGTTTCAAATATGGCTTCAACGGGTCGCACACCTCGTAAAAGATCACGGGTGGCCTGCCAGCCTTGCCAACATCGCAAGGTCAAATGCGATGTGGCAACCCGAGGGCAGCCTTGCTCACCCTGTGTAGCCGATGAGCGTGGTGCAGACGAATGTATTATTGCTGCCTCGCGAAGGTATGGAGCGTCTTCGCATCCCCTGCATTGCTTCCCAAGTTTCGGAGCCACCACATATTGTCGTTACAAAACTAACATGCCTGAGATGAGTGAAGGACAAGAACAATCGAGATGATACATAATGCTTCACAGCGTCCAACTCCCACTAGCACGCCGACTCGTGATATTGGCCATGTACCTATCCGGACTCCGTCTGCGATCTCAACCCATGGTTGGCGTGGTTCTGTAAATCGTACTGGGGACTCTACTTCAACAGAGGGATCCACGACACCAATCATTACGGGCGCAGGTCACGTATTAGCACAAGTATGCCCGCTCGCCAATTCTATCGAGTCTTCTAACGTAGAGGCTGCCTCGACTTCCATAGGTTGGTCTGCATGTTTTGTCTACCTCTTTTCTCTCACTAACAAATAAAGATGATGATCCTGCTCACCAATCTGTTTTCAATATCACGTTGAAAGATGCATCTGGTAGCACTTCAAATCACCGTTTCGCATTACCGAGGGCGGCAGGAACACAACCTGATTCAGCAGATCTGTCATTTATGGAAGCGAAAGGTGTTTTCAGTATCCCGAGCAAGGAAACTTGTGATGTCCTTATACGTAATTACCTGTTACATGTCCATCTATGGTTACCCGTTGTTGACATGAAGAATTTTCTTTCTCAGTACAACGCCGGCGGCCCAGCAAGTTTGAATTTGCTGCTGCTTTGGGCTGTACTTCTAGCCGGATCTAGTGTAAGAAATTTTGGCTCTTTTGAGAGTATTGAAGCATGCTGCTGACTCATGAACAGACACTGTCAGATGAAGATGCGAGATTGGCAGGTTTTAGCAGTAGAACAGCGATGGGCCGCTCATATTTCACCCGTACAAAGGTTTGAAAAGACAACCCTACACTGATAGCAGACAGTGCTGAAATCTGATTTACAGACCCTTTACGACTTGAATCCCAATGACAACAAGATAGCTGTAATCCAAGCTCTAATAATTCTGGCGTATTGGCACCAGTCAGATAGCGATGACATAACAGGATCATGGCACTGGCTTGGCTTAGCTATCAGCTTTTGTCAGACTCTAGGACTCCATCGCGATCATAAAACAGTAGATCAGGATGCTGATTCTGTAGCCGTACGTTTACTGTCACGCCGATTATGGTGGATATGTAAAGCGCGAGATACATGGCTATCTCTTGGATTTGGACGGCCCATGAGGATCAAGCCCTCGAAAAGCGAAGTAGCCATGCCAACACCAGAACAAATCGCTTCCGAGCTTCTGTCACTACCCTTAGAGGTGCAGCAGGAATTTATTCCCACAGACATTGAGGTTCTCTGCCGACATTTCGTCCAATTCCTGGCAATGAGCCGTGTTTTAGGAGATGTGCTCTATCGCACATCAGAAAGTGAATTGCCACCATCACTAGATGAGCTACACGCCTGGGAAAACGAGTTCGCCAGCCTTGATCACAAAAACGTCCATACTGGAGCAGGAAACTTCGAGGATTTCAGTACCAATGTTAAAATTGCAATCTGTCATTACGAAATCTGCTACACGTAAGTGTCTTGATTGTCTATATGATATTCTCTAACAATCCGTTCAGGGGCGCCCATATTACAATCTGGCGTCCTTATATTTCTCAAGCACCAGTGGAGCTATCTGTCGCGGAGCAAGAAGAGTGGCGGAAGAATGCGGACCACAAAATTCGAGCGATAATATCACGATCGTCCACGGCTATGGCAAAATGTATAGACTTTGAAATTAGTCGTTACCTGAAACATTCAACGTACGGACCGTCCCCGTGAAGTTGTCCTTCCTATGTGGACCGTACTCACCTCATCTCTTAGACTTACGGCGCTTCTTCCTATCATGCAATTCCTTCTCTTGGAAATTGCCTCTTCGAAACCACTAGCCCGCCGTCTTGCACGCCAAAGATTCGATCTCTATCTTGCTATCTTGACCGAGATTAAAGAGACCTACTGGCAAGCTGCCACCGTGTTCAAATTCTTCCAACGGGCATTGAGGCATGTTCTTCAGCAGGGACAAAATCTTCAGTATGGCAATGGAGATGTGGATACGAATGTCGCTGAAAATGCTATTCACGTCCAATCCGACCCCGCCATATCGAGAACCGATAACAATGATGAACCGCAACAATGGTATGATCTTGAAAGTGACGGCATGGACCTAAGTTTACCTTCTACAAATCTACCCTGGCTTGTCCCTCAAGAATGGGGGCTACTGCAATCAGTCTCTACAGCTCAACTTCTTGGTGTCGTGGACGAAGCGGGCCTAAGTGAAACGCCAGTGGATGATGTAGATGATGTATAGCAGAGACTCGCAGAGCTGAAGAGCTTTTCTGGGCGCTAACCAGCCCAAGTCCTTTGTGTCTGGAGGTTAAAAAAACAAAAACGGAACCAAAGATAAATTTATATTACTCCTTTACTAGATAGTAGACGCTAGATGGCTGGTTCTATGTCAAAAATTAAATTATTAGCAATGTTGCGTTACCGTTATTGTTATTCTATGATCATGACCAACCAATACTAGGATGATTTAGTCAGGGGAAAAAGGAGTACTTGAGACTAAATCTCCAATCATAATTTATGTAGCCATTGCAATTGAAAGTCTACCTATATCCAAATGAGATGATTTATTATGCAGTCAGTTTTTATCCGCAGGTGTGTATACATGCTCAACGCTCTAGAGGATTTCTTCGGGAACCTCAACAACGATATCTCGAATGAAATCTGCAAACCCTTTGCCAAATCCATCTAATCGTGTAGAACTACTCACACCACGACCCAAAATGCCGTAGATAACAAAGTGCACAGCATGAATCTTGGGGAATTCCACACGCTCAATAAAATACTCATCCCGCGCATCCGTTCCGAGAAGTTTGCGCATCTGATCGCGCGACATGAAGCTACGGAGCCAATCCCACTGCTTTGTTGTTTGCACGAAAATGCCAAAATTGAGATTGGAACCTTTGTCTCCGGAGCGGGCCAATGCAATATCGCCCAGACGGATTTGCCTGGTAGGACCTGAGAATTCGACCACGGGAGCTGCGTCGTAGCTCGCGCGTTCTTCTAGCTCGTCGTATTTTGGTGGGTGCCCGGCTGAGAAACTGTCCGTGAGCTCTCCATCCTTGCCGATGAATGTGACACGTTCGTTGATATCGTCTTGTTTATAGATAGATGGATAGTATGCTATGAAAGGACGAGGCACCGCGGTGCGCCAATCGAGCGAAGAATGAAACCCTACTTTTCGTCAGTTTATGTTCAACAGCTAGAGTTGTGTAGTAGCTAGACTGACCTGAGAAATGTCTCAGAGAAATATTTTTGAGTGCTCTCATGATTCTTTCGAGGCTATCTTTCTCACGTGCTTCGGCGAAGACACGCAAGTATGTTGTGCTAGAATTCTGACTCTTGGGATTTGGTGCAGGAACACCGATTCTGAGTCATTCATGTTAGTGTTACCCATCAATTAAACCTTGAGAACCTGACCTTTGAAATTCGATAGTCTCGAGTGCTTCAAGCCCATCTTTCCCTAGTAGTGATCTAAATTGCATCTCAATTAGATCCCACTTCTTCTCTGTGGCATATCCCGCAGCATTCAACAGTATTTGGCATTCAAAGCCTCCGTGATAGAATATGGCCCATTTCGTGGTTGGTGGTGGAGGAGCTCCTCGTATACCATGTACATGAACACTGATAACAATATTAGAACAAGCCAGCATACACGCCTTCTTTGATACTTACCGGTCTTTTCCATTTTGTTCTACTGCAACATCGTCGAGGTAGGCTTTTGAGTCGCCGTGCAAATAGACATTACCTTGAAGCTCATAAAGCAACTGGCATCTGACAGTATCGACATTCACCATTCCTCCGGTATTTTCGTGTTTGGTGATAACGCAGGATCCATCATGCTCAATCTCGGCAATAGGAAACCCAGGTCGAATAAGATCTTTCAGGTCATATTTATCAAATCCCGCAAAGTTTCCTCCCGTAACGTATGCAGAGCATTCGATCAGATGCCCAGCTACCAGAGATCCAGCAAGTGCATCGTAGTCAGTGGCACTCCATGAATGCCAATACCAAGCTGCAGCAATCACAGGACTAGCATCCGAGCATCGACCACAAATGACGATATCTGCACCTTGTTCAAATGCTGTAACAATACCGCGGGCCCCGAGGTACGCATTGGAAGAAGCAATTTTCATGCGCTTCTCTAAGAATGCAAGAGTAGAGGGACTATGTTTGACCTCCTTGTTTGTGCCGTCCAAGTGAGGCGGTAATTCGGCCAAGGTCACAGGCATTGTAGGTCCAAGAACATCAAGCAGGTTATCGCCAGACACAAAGCAAACCTTTAAGTCGAGGCCTTTTTCTTTTACCTGAAGTTGGTCAGATCATGGCTTATTAGACAAATGTGAGTTGGGAACTCACCAAACTTGCTGTTATTTCAGCAAGTCCTTGCGGATTGAGCGCTCCACCATTGATAGCGAGCTTTATTTTCTTCTCTGCAATAACTTCGATTGTTTGTTGGATACCTTCCCAGGCTGTCGCTTCCCAGCCAGGATGTTGTTTGTTTGCGTACGCTTCAGCATTACCTGCAATGTTCACCTCTATGGGGACTTAGCATTGCATAGTCAGGGTATTTAAAGTGCGATTTCACCTGCCAGATAATCCCCAGTAATGAAGTCTACGTCTCCCATGGTAGCTTGACGGTACATTTCCTCAGATGGATCACCTATGAACAACATGAATTCAGTTTGTGACAGTGTTTGAGACATGGGATGGTTTACCATGGAATCCCGACACATTTGCCACCCTGACAGGGCGCTTTCCCATCTCAGACCACCTTGAATGCGATACCATTATGATATATCCGAATAGAATCTGTAGAACTAAAATCTTTTGTAGCTTTGTTGGCTGGCTTTAAATATTCTGAACTGTCCTTTGCGATGATAAAATAAGAGACACTCAAACCTTTATAGATGTTTGGGGCCTTAGCACAACTCCTACATCGATTCATTGCTACTACAATTGAATTGTTCAGAATCACGGAAGCGTCATTTCAGGTTTAATGCCGCGCTTGGTAGCTAGCATTCAGTCATACTCAATGTTTCGCTACAAGCCAATTTCTAGCACCACCAAGCGTTTCCTGATTCTAGCCGTGGATATAGTTTAGCCGCGGATATGTTCCACGGCCCGAGAAAGCACCCGTGCCCATGCCAAATCCACTTCTCATATAGATTTCTCCAGCTGCTACGACACCCAGTCACTCCAATAATTATTGCCAATTAGATTGTCGCTTCGAAAGGGCCAGAAATAGAATGCACAAGAATGAATTTCGATTTATCCATGCATATCTTGCAATTATTTGTGAACGCAACGCTTGCCGCGGGCCGAGTAGCCGTTTCCATACCAAAATCAAGTCCCGAATTGTGGCTCACACAACAATGCACTGGTCAATTATGTCTATTTGAAAAAGCGTATGAGCAGTTGAATCCACTTATTAAAGACATATAATTGACACTGTCTCCTCCTAACAACCTCACATTTCTAGAGCGCTACAAAACTGCCGAGTCATACCGAAATACCTCAAGAATAACTCGAAATGGCTGAATACAACGTCCAGAGAGAAGCAAGAAGTGTTCTTCTTAATCGTGTCCTGACAGACTCTCGCTTAGGGCTTTCTCCAGCAGTGATCGAGGCTTGCAAAGAGGTCACGTTTGTTGGCGACGATAAACCATTCGTTCCAACTCCTCTCAAAATCACAGAGTCTAGTTCCGCACTTTCAGGTCTGGTTGGTGCTCTTGCTAGCGTTGTTGCTGCTGAGCGCTATGGGATTCGCCAAGGAGTCGAAATCAATACGTGAGTTTCTTGGTGCTTAACACCTATACAGGAAACCATTACTGAACCATTTAACTTAGCAACAAGGCCACTTTGTTTTTAATGTCGGTCCTTCTTCCAACAGTTGACGGCGTGTCATTTTTAGAGGTTGATACTGTCCGAAAGGCGATGGCTGAAGCAGACATTTATGATATGGGCAAGCCAATTCACAGGCAATGCACCAACATTTATCAGTGTAAAGATAAACGGTGGTTTCACCTTCATGGTTCTATGAACGCTTCGCGTACGATGGAGATGGTCGGAGTACCAGAGCAAGATGTTACCAAAGAAGAAGCCCAAAAAATCTACGGGGAGAAGGTAGCCCAGTGGGATTCGGAGGAAATCGACCAGACGGCAAATGAAAAGTACCACCAGGCGGGTGTAATCTGCAACACCCCTGAGGAGTTTTTCGCCACACCTCACGTATGTTCTGACCTCTCTGCTAAGAATCTGGAAATTGAAAGCTCACCAATGTAGGGAAAAATCATGGGGGAAGAGCCACTGTATACACTGACACCAATCAAAGCACCCCGCAAGTCTTGGCCCAAATCGACGTCTGAGGGTTTCAGGCCCCTGGAAGGAGTCAAAGTCATCGATTTCTCTCGCGTTATTGCAGCACCGGCGGCCTCGAAGCTCTTGGCCGCTCTAGGTGCTGATGTTATAAAGATATCCTGCAGCACTCTCCCCGATATCGATATCCTACTACCTGATATGAACACTGGAAAGCGCGATGTAAATCTGGACCTGAAGACTGAAGCCGGTAAAGCGGAATTCAAGAGAATCCTGAAGGATGCCGATGTACTGGTTGATGGTTATCGGCCAGGCGCCTTTGAGCGGTTGGGCTTCACTTCAGCTACACTCCGCGAAATCAACCCGTCCCTCATCTACGTGCGTGAGAATTGTTATGGATTCAAAGGACCTCTTAGTCATCGTTCTGGATGGCAACAGGTCAGTGATTGTCTTGTCGGGCTCTCTTGGCTCCAGGGCAAGTTTATGGGGTTGAACGAGCCGGTTGTCCCTCTCCTACGTAAGACCAGTCCCAGCTTTATGAACATACTGCCATTGCTAACCGGAACAGCAAACTCTGATTATCAGACCGGACTCATTGGCGCTGCTGCAATCATTCAGGCTCTGCTGACACGCACTCAAGAAGATGTCACATTCGATATCGACATTTCCTTAACGCAGTACAACATCTGGTACTATCGCTTGGGCCAGTACGACGAGCAGCAATCAAAGGATCTGCTGGCACGAAGCCCGGGATTTTCAGTTCGTCATTATGACGAAATGACCAGTCTGCTCTCTAAATCGCTTGCTGCTGTGAATGTCAGCCGCCCAGGCCTGGTAAAGACCCCAGAATTCTACCTGAAAATGTCTGGTAAAGAATGGGGAGTTGGTGATATGTCTATTCTTGGGGCTCCATTCAATCTCGAAAAGTCGGTAATCGATTATAGAGTACCATCAGGTCGACGTGGATGGGCAACTCTAGAATGGAAGTCATAGAAAGATTGCAGAACTTGCATAGTATGAATGCACGACTACAGATAACGTGAAATGAGCATAAAGCATAGATGATTATAGTTTGTTAAAAAGTGGAACTTATACTGTATACATGGGGTAACTTATCTGGTTTCCAAGTAACACGAGTCAATTTTAAAGGATGCAAACACGGCAAATATAGAACCACAGTTGCATGTTTGCTACGTCGATTCACACAATGGTGGTGCGATTTTCACCTCTGTTTGCATATGTAGTACCTTGGTTAAGTTTACTGCAGGGTATATAGACAGGTCTCACTCAGTTTATGTCAGATTCCTCTCAGCACCTCCCACCATTCTTTGTAGTGCGGAATTGAAAACACGTGATATGGAACAGCCAATGGACACGAGGATATGTATGGCTTAGCTTCAGACTTCTATGAATCTTGCAACATACCGTGGCCTCACCATGCATCAATGCAGCCGTGGATCCCGGTGAGCGCACGTGGTGTCATATTTTGCTCGTGGAATACAAGTGTACACGTGCCCTCCTACCCGCGGTCTGAGATATTCGAGTCTAAGCGACGGCACAACGCCAGCGTACCCGCGGTTCGTGCCATCAGCGCATCCAAAATGGCAGAACTGGCTACTTCGTACAATGACAGAAGAGGAAAATTACCATACAACTTGAGAAGAATCCTGACTGTTGTCGAATATATGACGCTCGCCAACAAGCCAATTAAGCCGTCCAACGTGTTCTTCGTCAATGAGATAACACAGGTGAATTCATCAAAATTTGATCAATGTGAATTCAGAGTTTGCTAAATGTAGCCTACTCATAACAGTAGAGCTATTATAGTGTGTCAAATATTTATTAACAAAGCAGCTGTTACAAGAGCTATCTGCAGTCAATCTTGTGACTAAACCTAGAGCCAAAGAGGCGTTTCGTGCGGATTAATGTTCCTTCCTCAAAACATACATTCCATGCTTAGGAACCTCGTTCAAGAGATGGATTACCTAATTGACCTACCTAAGCGCGTGAAAACAGGGCGAATCATGATCTGAATCTTGATTGTCTGTGCATGTAGTGATTTCAATGTTGGCACATTTAAATATGGAGTCATAATCATAAAAGCATTGAAACTAGCAGATTCTTCAAACTTTCATTATAGGATTTGGATTGCCTAAAAATATAAGAAATATTGCTAGTAAGGAAACTGATCAAAATTTGTCAAATTCGTGCGCCCATATCACGACAGAAAGGCACTGGTGTCAGCCTCAAATAGTCGACAGAGTGGCCTAAAGTTTAAAAGCGAGATCTTCGTTTCAAGCCTATTCACTGGGGTCTCAAAGAAATATGATTACAAGACGTTGTCCCTATCTCAAGATTTTGCAACCTCCTAAATGGCTTCTCGGAAACTGTACTGTCATCCAGCCGGGCTGCATTTCGCAGATCCTAACTCCGAAATATAGGAAGCGTGACACCTCGTATGCCCAATCCTTCGGCACCGGTAGGATGTCCTTTGACTGCGATATAACTTTTTAGAGACCCATTTTTGAGTCATGGCATGACCCCCCGTCACGCAAAACGCTCAGGCACTCCTAATAGACTGGTGGTGCATGGAGCAAGATTCTCCTCCGTTAAGACCCGGTGCGAGTGCCGCAACATCGACCTTGGTATTACTGGACATTCTATGTACTCTCATCGATAGAGCCGATTGTCGTCACAACTCCGATATCAAAGGAATCTCTGTCATGGGCAGGGCTGAGAGTGCTTCCCTGACTGTCGGGCACTCTTGGCAGTACTTTCGAGGTGTTAGACATGGCAAGGGTTACGCTACGCCCATTTTCCTGAAGTCGTAATGTCCGCTCCCTCTGGACCAGGCCATTCAATGCTGGAAACCATTCGCAGAGAAGTGGCCAGATCATAGGGAGATTGCCAACGTAGATGGCGACTGAGCTCTCCCTAATGTACCACAGCATATAGGTCGGGTCGAAAATATCGGTAAGGTTGAATACCTTCGTCAAGATGGCGGATAGGATGACAAAAATGCCCAAGGACAAAACCACCCCTAGGACGATTTTCTGCTTCCAGGGCATCGAAAGGCGCATTATAAGTAGTAGTGGAAAGCACAGCATTAAGGCATCGGAGGAGATATTGAAGCAGCCTTGCACAATCGCATAGTTCTGTAAGGTGCTGCATTGAATGTTGGAAGGCGGCATGGACCAATATGCGCTGAATGGCCTGCAAGCAGTGAAGAAAGCGATTTCTGTTGCAACCCATCCAACGGCTATGTAGATCGATAGATAAGAGACCATGTGCTTCAAGTTGAGCCCAAGTGCTATGCGAGTATACATTATCATCATACTGCATTTGACCGTGTAAATGACGTTAAGCATTGCCTATTTGTTTCGTAGATCATCAGCTGGAGTCTATATTGATGTGGGAATGGAAATTTCTGGCGACTGCGGAGATCAAGTTATAAATTTGCGAGAAAGAAGAGAAAGTGGATGGAAAAAGTTTATCCACAAACAACGCTGAGAAACCAACGGACCTGTTCTGATACTACCACAATTTTCGAACCATGGATTCTGTCATGTATTTCGTCAGGGGTAAAGGTACTGAAATCTCTGGCCGTATATAGATTACTTCCTCCACCTGTTGATATAACGTTCAAGCAAACAACAAGGATGGTATAGAAAGACTGTAATCATGAGTATTGAGGCTCCGGCAATTAAGGGGTAAGAATTGAGACCACATACGCCAGCAACAAGCATCATATAATCATCTGCTTGCAGGTATCTGAAACCAAGCCTATGAATCCGAGCATATCTATCTTGGTATTAGTATGGACGATTTGTCCTATTCAGTAGGAGTTAAGGGCTGTCACTGACTCTCTGAGCATAATCAAAAGTATGCCTATGCTGTACATGCTCCATGATGACCTTGCTAGGTCTCTCTGAAATTCAACATCGAAGTCTCCCATACCGGAATTGAGCACTACAAGGGATGGATATGCAAAAGGAGCGAAGGCTCAACTTGATAAAAACAGATTCAAATATATTTTAGAGAAGCCTATCCAGCCTGATATCCGAGAAGGTTAAAACTATATCTTAACTAATGTAAGCAAGCCTGGCCATGCCAAAATACAATCTTGCCTCTTACATTTATGATTTATATGACAATATCACACCCTTACCTCTTTTCTCATGAAAGATATGTGGCCCACGTTGCACGGTGGTATATAGAGCCAGGTTATTAAAGAGCAAGCGGCGAAAATAAAATCTGGCCCATAGAAATGATGGGCGTGAAATACAATGAAAAGTTTCCACGATAATAAAGTATTAGCCAGGCGCGGGGCGTTGGCTCTGACTACTGTTGTACTCGAGAATTGACCATTGAAGGGGTGAAAGATGCATTGGGAGGTAGAAGCTAGCTAGGCAGTTAGTACCTGGCCGCTCGCAACATAGCTTCAGATAAGAGATATTGTTAACTCATGATGATCCTTTCTGTTTGCGGTAACGTAGTTTTCGCTTATGTAGTATTTGACCGAGGAGGATAATCTGACAGTGTATAAGGTGGCGAGAAAGTGCGAATTTTCTTTGTGCGGGTTTTCTTTGTGCGTGTTGGTAAATGGTCTAGAATGAGGCGAAATAATTACTTGTACGCCAAGCTTGGGACAGACTAAGATTGGATGAAGTCTAGAGTCAATACTCATTGCCGTTTCTTCTAGAATTATTCTGAAGGAATGTCTCCAAACTCTATTTGACATAGAAGTATCACAGCATGGGCAAGTGGGTATAGGAAGTATGCTGAACAACGCGCTACCCATTGTCTGCACGTCGTAC
Organism: Coleophoma crateriformis; assembly: GCA_003369635.1. Lineage (NCBI taxonomy): Eukaryota > Fungi > Ascomycota > Leotiomycetes > Helotiales > Dermateaceae > Coleophoma > Coleophoma crateriformis. The sequence goes on from PDLN01000020.1 coordinate 294,307, forward strand.
AGTTTATCAGATCCAAAGATATAAAGTTTGTTCCAGGTTGCAAAGAATACTTTCCCGAAACATCGTACGCCGATCCAACAACACTGGTCCTAGAGAATAGAACCAAAGCCAGCACTCGAAATAACGCAAATTTATCAATTCCAAGGCCTTATGATCAACCAAGATCGTTACGGTGATTCATTGGAGCTTGCTGAAGCTCACTACAACATCATCCCTTGCGGGACTCTAAGTACGTGTCACGTAAATTGAAGGATGGCGTCGTGAACAGAAGTTTACGCCCAAGTTTCGGGAAAGATATCTTTCAGTCCAATTAAAGCTTCTCAGTAGAAATCTGTTGCAATTAAATATGAAGTTTGAAATGGGATTCATGCAAGTTAAATTCTTAAGATCATTTAGAGCACTTGTGAGCGTTGCATAGTAACAACCGAAGGAAATTAAACTGTTAATCAAGCGGAGTTTCGGCAACTTTATGTGTCCTTATGATGGATTATTTTAGTTGCTTCTTTAAGTTTTGCTAGTACTTAGTTAAGACGTCAGTTGTACGTGAAAACAGCCATGGCCCGAATACGCCCGGTTGCGGCTCCGAAATGTGAATTAGGTGACCGCATTTAGCGAAGCGGCTTCCCCAATGCATCTTCTAGATCCTAGATATAACTTTTGCGACGACATCATTCGCTTATATTTGGAAAATTACGAATATAATTATCACCTCTGCCGTGGGGCCTTTCTAGCTTGGTTTGGAATCTTCAGAATGGCGTTTTTTTCAGCAAACGAGTTTCTTTGGGAAAGTTGTATCTGGTATACCATGAGTATAATAGCAGTCATTCTGAGAATGTTAGTCAAAGGAACTTTCTAGCACATTGCTAAAGTTAGATAGGACATCCCGAATAATGCGCCAGAAATCATTAAGGAAGCTTTGCTCCGACGACTGGGCAATGCTATTTATTGTAGTAAGCATTCATCGGCTTCGATTCAAGGGCCACTTATAGGACTAAATAAACTATCAGATTACCTACACCGGAGTTCTTCTTTGTCTCCACAAAATAAGTCGGCATGGGCGCCTCTTTCCTTCGTCTGGAGAACAGATAGTTATCAGTAAAGTTTGTGTTATCACAGAGATGCTCATGGTGCATACTATATGGGGCATCAAAGCATGCTTGCTTATACTTTATAACAGAATCACGTTCGTTATCATTCTGAACAGGACCGATATATCACTGTTAGGGTGAATTGCTAACCTGTCCATAACACCAGTCAGATGCTTAAAGAAAACACATTGATTAGAATTACAGCAGCATATGTTTTTTTAAGCTATGTACTAGTCATTCTAACATTCTGGGGACTAGTTTGCAGGCCGTATTATATATATTGGGCAACATGGCACGATCAGGCTCAGACTGATAGTAGGTAACCAAATACTAGTCATAAAACTTGAAATTTCTAAGCAGCTATCTAGGTCAATGCTATTCGTGGCAGCATTACTACATAATTCATTATGCATTGAATATATCGTCAGACATCATGATACTATGTGTCCCGATCTCAATGGTATATAGAGCACACTACAGCCTCTCAAGGTAATTGAACGTGTACGGAAATATTAAAACGCCTGGCTAATATATTATTCTAGAAAATTGTTACTTAATGGGATTTTTGGCCTTGGAGTTTTGACTGTTCGTGATGCATTTTGAGCCTCCTTGTCATCATAAAATAACTAACCGAACATGAGATTATTGCAGCGACCCTGACCAAATACTACAACCTCACAAGTAAATTCAATGTTACCCAGGCGATCCCTTGGTATTTTCGAGAGTGCAGCACAGCTATGTTGGCCTCTAATTTGGTATTATGCCGACCTGCATGTCTTGCATTCACAAACTTATTCCGCAAATCCCGTAAAGGCTTACAAGAGCCAACTGCGAATATTTCAGATCATATCCCGGGCTCATGAAGTGAGGGAAGAATTTCCATATAAAAAAGTGACCTAGTACGGTCGATTCTAATAGAAGAAGTTTAAACGGAACAAGAAATATATCAATAAGCTTGGAGTTTTGTATCAATATGGTCATTGTTACCCCAGGAGCAGAATACTTCCAAAAGGTTGTATTGGACAATGATGCTGAAATCAAGGAAGCTAATAGCTGTACTAGGGTCGTCGTGAGAAGAATATGTTTCAACTGTTATGAATAGAGGACGAGGCTTGTGTTAAAAGTATTTGAAGTATCCTTGAAATTAGCCAGAGGCAGTAGTATTCGCTTCCCACTTTTTGGTAGCACGTTTTGATAGCACTCTTTTTATAGAACAAGGTATCTTTTAATCAGACGATATAGTTAAGGGCGTAGAAACCAGTACATAGGTCCTTAAAGTTTTAATATCTTATAAAATGCCCTTATGATACTCCAGGCAATCCAGTATCTTTTCGCCCAGGGAAAACGATGCCCGAGAGTCTCAGCGCCTGTCCGCCACTACATTGTCCGACGTCCGTGTAAAAACAATCAGGATGAATCCGCAGACTGTCAGATGAGCGCAGCTGGGCCGACAGTTCTATGTTAGGCCGGTGGTAGAGCTGGTGGCGCAGCTGGTGCAGTTCTGTTCAGAGGAGCTGGTGGAGGTGGTGGTGTTGCGGTACCATTTCCAGGAGTTGGAGGAGCTGGAGGAGCAGCAGCTGAATTTGCAGGGCCTGGAAGCGCGGTCCCATCCAAAGCTCCTGGTGGAGGTGGTGGTGTCGCGGTACCATTTCCAGGAGTCAGAGGAGTTTGAGGAGCGGCAGCTGCGTTTGCTGGGGCAGGAGGCGCGGTCCCGTTCAAAGCAGCTGGTGGAGGAGGCGGTGCAGTTCCATTCAATGGAGCTGGTGGTATTGGTGGTGTTGCGGTGTCATTTCCAAGAGCTGGAGGAGCGGCTGCTGCGTTTGCTGCGCCTGGAGGTGTGGTCCCGTTTAAAGCACATGGTGGTGAGGGAGGAGATGCAGTTCCATTCAATGGAGCTGGTGGAGCTGGTGGTGTCGCGGTTACGTTTCCAGGAGCTGTAGGGGCTGGAGGAGCGGCAACATCGACTTTACTTCCGAATATGCTATATAACGTAAGCATATAAAGCCGTATAAGAGAGTAACGGAACGATCACGAAGGATACGTACGAGAGAAGCTTGGAATCTATAGGACCAGCTACAGCAGGAGAAGTAAAGATAGCGACCAGCGCAAAAGAAAAGAAGGCATTTGAACGCATATTGGAACTAAAAACAGTGCAGATATCAAAGAAAGAAATATAGAATGCTGTAAAAGAGAATGTTAACGAAGTACACCCAATCACTAGTTATATGAGCCAAATCCCAAAAGGCGGACAATTGCAGTGCTTTATCATGACTTGAATGGGAAGGATATCATAGCCGTTCAAGCCGTTGAATGCTTAGCGACGTTTTGCTGCATGTTAGATATCGTCGGCCGGGAACAGAGAGCTCGACGGGTGGAGGGAGGTTTGTGCCTCGACATTAGCCGCATGGTTTCGGCAGTTGCTAGCTGAAGCTGGGACCCATGGATCTTTCATTGGGACGTTGGTTGCACAGGGCTGGAAATAACTGAATGCTGAGGCAGTGCAGCTTGAAACTGCGGATGCAGCAACGGGCATCGGACAGCGGGCATCTAGAAATTATCGTTATCATCTACTAAGTCGGACGGGGCTAGCAAGAACTGTGTAGATCATGCCAAAAGCCAAGAGAGCCTTGGTCTCTCGAAGAAACAGAGGAAAATTCAAGTTCAGGCATTAGGGAGCTTACTTTGCTCCTTCGATGTCGAGACGGCATTTTACAAAGGTACAACAGACTGCTGACCCTTCTAAACCGATCCAAACATGTTCCTCTTGAGCCTTGAGTAGATCTGCACCTGAATCTCAATGATGTGCAGTGGAACGAGTTATTGATTGGCGTCATCAGGGGATGGCGTGCCGGGTAGGGCCCGGTCCATTCCCCTACGGCAGTTTCTAACCATCTCATCTTGGTGGTATAAAACCTCAATCTAATCAATCTGTCGCATCGGGAAAAAGGATCACCAACTGGGATAGGAAGGAGAACCATCTGATTAGAACAGGTAAGGAACGGACTTCAGATGCAAATACATCTATGGGTGGATTCAGGAAGGGTACTGTGTCAATTCTCTACCACTCGTTGTAGCCGCCCTTTATTCAGATTGACGATCAAGTCGATCTCTTACAGCACTAGCAGACGAAGCGAGAGATCTCCTTGTAATTATAATTGGACTTGACGAAGGATTATCAAAGATCTAAGAGAGATAACCACCGATCTAAGACAGATAAAGCCATGACAGAGGCTTAGATCCTGGTGTACCTGTCCACCGTGCTCAGAGAATCCTGCTTAAAAAAATACGACGAAGCTTGTATCAGACACGATCTAACCACTCCAACGGCTGAAACACGGTTTCGAGCAATTGGACGGCCAAGTCTTCTCTTACATTGCACTTACAACCACATTCTGGATCTCCATCAGGTCGTCAATCGAAACGGCCTTGGGCCAGTTGAAGCAATCCTTGCCACTTGTTAAGCATATATCTTGCGAAATGCAGAGGCTCGCAACACTACCTAGGAATGGTATCCTCAAGTTATGCGTAGCGAAAATCAAGCTACCAATATTTCGATCCTAGTAGACAAGTCTTTCATCTGTACCTCCATAAACCAAGAGATTTTATGATGATAGTTAGGAAGAGTATGTATTGCTGACAGAAACCTATTTTCTGATACTTTTACTCCCGTTCTTCGAGGTGACAGCCAAGCCAAAAAGTAGCGTTTCAAGTTGGCTATCTCATAGGTCACGTGTACACCTAACTGCGACTCCATACTTTGCTCGTCCTCTTTCCCACAATATTCATTGCCTGCTGCTGCCTTTATCACCTGTTCTAGATTGGCATTGTTTGAACTTGCCAGAAAAGGTGTCCATCCATCATTCGCGGCTGCATGGAGATCTATAACAGTTCCAATACTCATCGAAAAACTTGACGATTTCGAGACGACCGTTGCTTGATGCTGCATCTAGCGGTGTCCATCCATTTTTACTAGCTGTATTGATATCTGCGTCCTCTCCATACTCGTACAGAAATTTGACCACTTTGGGGTATCCATTGGCGCTACAAGCATAGCTATTTGTCCACCTTTCTTAACACCATTTTGATCGAGGAAGACAGTGTCTTTAAGGCTATGCCGATTAATCAGCAGACGACTGAAGCTAAGCCATCCATAGTATGCAAAAGAAAGATGAGGCTTATATGCATTCAACCAATCTCGATCTTTCTGATGAGGATAATTGACAATGATCAACTCGTTATTGGAGACATAATGCTTCACATTACATTACAGTACAGATAAATCATGGTAGAGTATAAAAAGCAATAACATTATCTTTGCTCGCAGATCAAGCTGGATACCATCTTCTATGATTGTCTTACACGAGAGCTAGGTTTAATCTGTTGCTGTTATAAGCGGCCAGTGATAGTCGCAAGATCTCGATATCCACTTACACGCTATAGTCCCAAGATAGTATTGTTAGTAGTAGCTACAAGTTTCCAAAAGCCTCCACTGTAACACACACCAGGGTACTCGTCTGAGAAGAGCGTATTTGACACAAATCCTGGGCGTAATGCACGATGGAGGGCTGGGTTCTGTAGGTTTTGTCTAGCGAAACCTGCAATCTGTGGAGAGGTTTGCTAGGTTGTTCAATTTCATTGTGCTTTACCTAGTAAGGAACATCTCTCAGTACTCGTAGCGGTATTGCATTGAAATCAGCCCCCGAGAAAATGTGAAGTAACAGCTGAGCCGGGCTCAAGGCTGACGCCATATCGCATTCTGGAACATTGTAGCCACTAATCAGAGAACTCTAGTCTACAGTACATCAAGTGTTTTGTTTCTGCTGCGGTGGCTGCACATGTGAAAGGGGCTTCGAACGAATGGCGTGCACACCAAACTTGAGTGAGTGCATTCTGGCAGCCATAACAAGTTTCATGTAGGAGGGTAAGCAGCTCTCAGTGCTTGGGTTGGCTGCATGATAGAAACCAATAGACTGCGTTTCGTTGATTGGGGGGTGAGAGTTTCAATTGGGTGATGAATGTGGGAATGAAAGGTAGGCTGGATCGTAAGACTTTGGTTGCTGGTGCTGCAGTAAGACTGCAGGAAGCATGTCAGTTGATAAATGTACTTCGCTGTCCATTGCGGCTGAGCCGTGTGAGTCATTTCGGGCAGCGTTGATCATCAATATGATAGGCGAGGATTTCAGCTGGCCACCATACTGTACGAGGTGGTGTAGGTGCGACGTAACCTATTGGATGCCCAACGGAGAGGAAGTATATGGCTGTCCAATAGACACGGTTGCCTCTTAACATTTGAAGCCGAAGAGCCTATGACAGAGCCATGCCATACCGTGAGGCATAATACCACGTCCGACGCAGCCTTATTAAATAAAGGTCCTGACCCCACCGTCCAGACAACGGAATTTGTCTCGGTCAAGATTCTACTCTACACTTTAGCACTACAACGATCACCGCGTCACACCATTCACTTACAAGATTTTCCCGATTGCCCTGATCGTTTATGACCATGGCTTGTCCCTCGCAGAACAATAAGCCTCGACTTTCGCCGCACGAATATACTGTCGGCTGGATTAGCGCATTACCTATCGAGCATGCCGCCGCCGCTGAAATGCTAGACGAGGAACACGAAACGCCGACCCTCCAAGATAATGATCCAACCCTATACACCCTTGGCAAGATCTATGATCATAACGTCGTCATTTCCTGCCTTCCTGCTGGCTTGATTGGAAATGTCTCGGCCGCAACTATTGCGACGCGCTTGGCGAACCGCTTCCCTAATGCCAAGATTGGCCTCATGGTTGGTATTGGCGGCGGAGTCCCATCAGATGAGGATATCCGCCTTGGGGATGTGGTCGTTAGTCAACCCGGCCATGGCCACGGTGGGGTAGTTCAGTACGATATGGGAAAGCGATTACCCGACGGCAAGTTCGAAAAGACGGGACATCTCGATAAACCTCCAACGGTACTGCTAAATGCACTAGCCCAAGTGCGATCGAATCATGCCCGAGAGTTAAGCACATTCGATACAAACTTGTCCAAGCTCCAAGGAAAGGCGAAGTTCGATCGACAAAGAGCAGGACCTGACCGGCTGTTCCGATCGGCTTATCGGCATGAAGGTCCTAGCTGTGCTGGATGCAAAAAGGAGGAGCTTGTTCCGAGAGACTCTCGTCATGAGGATGAGCTAGTAAAATTTCATTATGGTACGATCGCATCAGCAAACTCGCTCATCAAAGATGGGACCGAGCGAGACCGGATCTGCCAAGATTTTGGTGGCAACATTCTTTGTTTCGAGATGGAGGCAGCCGGGTTGATGAACAACTTTCCGTGCCTCGTGATCCGCGGCATCTGCGACTATGCTGATTCTCATAATAACAAGGAGTGGCAACCATATGCGGCGGCGACTGCGGCGGCCTACGCGAAGGAGATTCTCTCAGTTATTCCACCAAATGAAGTTGCACGTTTGGCCCCAATAAAAGGTACGCTACATCATGTTGTCCACATCGCACCTCCGCCATCGGTGGAAGAAAAGAAGCTATTGTCAGAAAAAGTACCAAGTTCGAGTGGAGAACAGATTACATCAAGTAGCCGGCGACTTGCTGAGACATAGCTGCTGGGTTTGCTGAGACATAGCTGCTGGTTTCGCCGAGGCTGAGCTGGATCGTCTTGTTCTTTCCGATCAACAACAGTATTATAGCTATCTATCTCTGATCTCGCTTTCAATATATTTCAGCCTTTTAAGCATGCTCTCAACTGCTTTCAACCTTTAGCTCTCGTGGTAGTGCGGTCATAAAACCTATGGTACTAAAGTTAATCATATTTTGCAAAGGCTAACTGATTGCGAACGATAGCCCCATGGGTACTGCCATTCAACAGAAACCCTCAATTCACCGGCCGAGGTGATATCCTTCTAAATCTGCATCAATGTCTCCAGGAGCCAGAACGCCATCCATATATTGCTATCCACGGTCTTGGGGGAAGCGGGAAAAGCGCCGTCGCTATCGAATTCGCGTACCAGGCCCGAGATCAGAATCTGACTTGCGCTATATTCTGGGTCTCTTCCTTCACGGCTGAGCGATTCCAAGAATCTTACCGGGAGATCGCTAGAGCCTTGCAGATTCCGAGCGCTGATGATTTGGAGAAGGACATGCTCGAGCCTGTTCGAAGAAAGCTGACCGCAGAGGACCGAGGAAAATGGCTTATGATCGTCGATAATGTCGACGATAGGAACGTCTTGCTTCATACCAAGATTAATAACCACCAGCTATATGATTACCTCCCTCGTAGCCGAGGAGGAATGGTTCTTTTCACTACGCGTAACCGTCAAACAGCTATTGACCTAGCACCAAACGAGAATTTTCCAATAGGAGAGATGAAGCCCGATGACGCAAAGGACTTAGTACGCAAGTCTTTAAAGCTTCCACATGAGCAGGCTCTCTACTCGGAAGATGCAGTTGATAGGTTTCTAACATTACTCACCTATCTACCTCTTGCTATCATCCAAGCACTTGCATATATGAAGAAGAATGATCGTTCAGTAGGGGAATATATCGAGCTGTTCCAAGAGACTCGTCAATCCAAGAGCGAGCTTCTACAAAAAGATTTCAATGATCCAACGCGTGCTAATGAGTCTTTGAACGCTGTTACAACGACTTGGCTTATCTCATTCGAGCGTATCAAGAAGGACGATAAACTTGGAATTGCCATTAAGTACCTCTCATTCCTGGCGTGTATCGTACCCCAAAACATTCCAGAACGGATACTGCCTTCGGCGCCGTCCAAAAAGGACCAGGAAGAAGCCATTGGTATACTTACTGCATACGCGTTTTTGGCTAAATCTAAAGAAAATGGTCTTTATAATATCCACACTCTAATTCACCACGTTACTCAAGACTGGCTTAAAAACGCAAACATATGGATTGAGACTACCACAAATGCCATTAAATGGTTGACACAATTAGTACCGCCCGGTGGACACGAAAAGTCCAAACAATACTCCCAGTACCTTGCCCACGGCCTTTTTGCAACAGAAATTCTAGAAATCGCTAACGATGAGCCTACAATCAAACTACTTGATCGTATTGGGCGCTGTTATCAGTCCTTAGGAGAATTTAGCAATGCGGTTTTGACACATACAAAGGTACTTGAACGTCGAACACGGACAATTGGATTAAGGCAGACAGCTACACTTAGTTCTATGAATAAACTAGGTTTAGCATTATCATATCAGGGTAACTACGTCGAAGCGGAAAAGATTCATCAACAAACATTAGACCTGAAAGTAGATCTACTCGGGGCTGAACATCCCTCGACCCTGACTAGTCAGGCGAATCTAGCATCGACGTACCGGAATCAAGGTCGATGGAAGGAGGCCGAGTCGCTAGA